>SJYV01023024.1:0-12869 GCA_006410875.1 Neotragus pygmaeus | reverse complement strand
TTTTTTTTTGTTTAGATAATTATAGAAATGTAGAGCAACCACAGGAAAACAATAGTAATTAACATAACAATTTAGATATATCACACTCTTGAACCTTTAAACTCTTTCTTATACACTATCATCATTATATTTTCTGCAGAAAATGTGTAGGTCATAGCACTGGATTATAAATTTGAGACTGGTTTTTTTTATTTTTGATAAGTGAAAATTTTTCCTAATGTTTATGGAGTTCCAAGTATATGACATTGCATTTATATTTTATTTTGTGCCATTAACATAGTGAGTCTTGCCTTTGGATAGGAAAAACTTAATCTCTTTTATAAATTCTCTCTCTTCCTTTCTTTCCCCACCCTCTTCAGCAGTCTTCTCCAATCTTCTGTCAATCCTTCACTGTAGAGAGGTGTTAGGCTTAAATCTCCCCTTCCCCCCTACCCCCTGCCCTACACCAGACTTAAGCTTTAAAGTGTAACTGCATATTTTAACTGAGATACACCCGCAACTCAGTATAATGAATACTCATTCACCCGCTTCTGAGACCTTCCTTTCAACGTTACCAACAGCCTTCTTAGTTATATAGTTTTAGTCTCTAGTGGTGTTCTTGTCTCTTCTCTCTCACTTGCCTTCCACATCCATTTAGTTAGAATAACTTTTATTATTATTATAATAACTATTAACAGTTGTTTAGCACTTACCATGTACCTGTCTCTTATACACATCTTCTCAGATTCTTCAATCAACAGAAGTTGTTAAGAGGCCAGATGAGAAACTCAGGCAGGGCTTTCCTGGGGCTTATGCTGCATGAGGGAGGGGAGATACACACTAGTGGGCGCCCTTGCTCGCTCCCTGGGGGAGCTGGTCCCTTAAATGGGGGGAGGGCAGGGGTGGGTCCAGGGGTCGGGCCAGAGGTGTGGCTTGGATGGCCTGCCCACCCTGTTGGTGGCGCACCCTGCTCCTGCTCCTGGCACCTAAGAAGTGGCAGTTGGGTGTTTGGTCTTTTTGTATCTTGCTGTTCATAATTTGCCCCAACTGGGCATGCACGCAGTTACTTGCAGTTACTTTTAGTCCCTTTAGTTTCTCTGTATTCTGTTGCTCAGAGGAAGCGTTTGTCCAGGTGCAAGCACTGTAGCCAAAGGTCCCAGGCCCAGCCTGTCTCACTCCCAGGAGACGAGATTGGAGGATGCTTAGCGCCCACATCATGCAGGACCTTGGATCTGGTGTTATATTAAGCCGTTTAGGTATTACTCTTAAGTCATTATGGCCAAAGGTTGTTTTTCCTAATTATTTGCAGTTATTTTCAAAATGTGGAAGAACATTTCACTGATACAGTATCATGCAGTAGAAGGAGGTCCTGTTCAGCACCCCGTCAGCTCTGGTACCTGAGGACATGTATTCAGCTTATTGACCTCTCGATTTCTTTACCTGGAAGGGTGGAAAAAAGAGGAGTTTGTGTCCTGTTCCATTCTACGAGCCGAATAAGCAGTAGGTGGTGCCAGGTGGTGCCATTTATCCCCATCTGACAGGTGAGAAAGTTGAGGCTGAGAAGTCAAGCAAGATCCCATACCCCTTATAAGTGGCAGAGCTAGGATTTGAACCCAGATTCCCAGGCCCCCGAGGGGGTCCTGCTCAAGTCAACCCACTGTTCTGGGCTCCTGTTGGCTTGGCCCAGCTCACAGGCTGGTTGGGAGAGGGCAATGAAGAAAGATTTGTGGCAACAGTTTGGCAGCATGTAGATGCTGCACAGATGTATTCATATGATTGCAATACTCCCAGATAACTCTCCTCATTCAAAATACATTTCTAAAAACTTGCAGACCCCTAATGAAATAATTGATCCGAGCCCTGAGCATGAGTGGATGAAAACATTAGATGAATGGTGTAGGGGGAGCTTCGATACTGGAGGAGGCAGGGCGTTGCCACCTGGCCTCGCCGTCATCGGAAGGGCAGGGGGAACACGTGGACACCATGCCCCTCCTGATGAGAGGCGATGGGAAGAACTCAGCACCACTCGGAAGCCTTGCCCCCGCACCAGATTAATCCAAACCCAGTCTCGTTTTAAAGTGAAATCATGGGACGTGAAGTAGAAAGAGAAATTAACACCACCATGAGGAAGCCACTGGATAAGTCCAGAGCATGAGATGGTCTACAAGACCACTAACCTGCTTCAGCAACATGTCAATAGTCTGTTTAAAAAAAAAAAAGGAAGGGGGAAGCTATTCTAGTTTAAATAAGTGTAAGAGATACAATAGGCAAATGTGATGTGTGGTCTTTAGACCTTATAAACAAGTATCTTATAAACCAGTTGAGGGCATGTGGAGACAAGATTTGAAGATGATCAGTGTTCAAGGTGGCAGGAAGTACTGTGACTTTTGTTAGGCATGATCATAGAAAGTGTTCAGATTTTTACGATACAAATGAACTTACAAAACAGAAACAGACTCAGACTGAGAGAAGGAACTTAATTGTTGCTGGGTGAAAGGATGGGAGGAAGGGAGTTTGGGATGGACATGGACAAACAGTTATATTTTAAATGGATAACCAACAAGGTCCTGCTGTATATATATAGCACAGGGACCTCTGCCCAGTGTTATGCAGCAGCCTGGATGGGAAGGGGGTCTGGGGGAGAATGGATACGTGTATAAGTATGGCTGAGTCCCCTTGCTGATCTCCTGAAACTATTGCAACATTGTTAATCCGCTATACCCCATTACAAAATAAAAAGTTTTTTTTTAAGTGTTCAGATTTTTAAATGATGTTCAATGGAGAGAGGAGACTTCAAGAATTTTTTAAAAACACTTTACTGAAGAGAGCAAAAAAAAAAAGAGAGAGACACATGTGATGAGATCTTGAAAACGGCTGAATCTGAATGGTACACAGCAATTCATTTTACCATTCTGTCTGCTCTTGCGTATGATTCAGATTTTTCATTAAAAAAAAAAAAAAAACAACTTATAGCTTTCACTCCAAAATCATCTTACCAAAAAAGGAGGGGAAAAAAACCCCCTCAGTCTATGAAATTACATAAAATTAAGCTAACCTCAACACAAGAAGAAAAACATTTTAAAAAACTCATGAATCACGGCATGGCCTATTCAGTTTGAGAGTAATGATGTAACTAAAAGAGATCCATCATTAGAGAAGATTAATTTTAAGACATCTGCTGCCAACGTGGCAGATGGCAGGAGAGTAGAGCTTTCAGCATCAGACATCCTGGCTTTAAATCTGCCTCTGCTACTTGTAGTTGATTCTAGGCAAGTGACTTCAACTTCCTGTCCTTGCTTTCCTTATCTGTAAAATGGGATCTAAGTTCTGCCGATCTCATGGAGGCTATTGGGAAGATAGAAAGAAGAAAATGAAGTCACTCAGTCGTGTCCAAGTCTTCGTGACCCCATGGACTATGGTCTGCCAGGCTCCTTCCTCCATGAGATTCTCCAGGCAAGAATACTGGAGTGGGTTGCCATTTCCTTCTCCAGTGGAGCATCCCAACCCAGGGATCGAACCTGGGTTCTCTCCCACATTGCAGGCAGACTCGTTACCATCTGAGCCACCAGGGAATCCCATTTGGGAAGATAACATGAGTTCAAATCTGAAAAAGCACTTAAAACAGAGCCTGGTTCCTAGACAGCATTCACTGCCTAAGAATTACTGTTTTTCAGTTTCATAGTGGTCACTGCTTCATGGAGACTCAACTAAGGGTTTGGATAGGATGAAGATATTCTAATATTTTTTCTTAAATTTTTTTTTTTTTTTTTGGCTGTATCGGGTCTTAGTTGCAGCTCTCGGGCTGTTCATTGCAGCGTGTGGCCTTCTCTAGTTGTGGCTCACCGGCTCTGTAGTTGCGGTGCTTGGACTTAGTTGCCCTGTGCCATGTGAGAGCTTAGTTCCCTGACCAGGGATGGAACTCACGTCCCCTGCATTGGAGGGCAGGTTCTTATCCACTGGACCACCAAGGAAGTCCCTCTAATAATTTTGTGTATAGTACAGTTTCTTTTTGCATTTCTCCACTATCTTTCTCCCACCCCTCCCTCTTCATTCACATTAAAACGTTCTGTGACCTCAGAAGCAGTTTCTCTGTGGTTTAAAACGGGTCCAGGCCATTGCGGTGGACTGTGGTTGGGTGAGTAAGAGCGAGAGGGGCAGTAATGGGCAGCAGGGCTGGTGTGGTGTCTACCGAATGCAGGAACTGGACTCAGCAAAAGGCCTTTGCCATCCAAGGAATGCTGCCTGCCACCGGCTGCCACTTGCCTGCCTGCTGGGGAGGTCCCCGGGCTCCTGGTGGCCCCTGAGCCCTTGATGTTCCCCAGCCACCACTGGTGCGGGCAAGCCTTCCCTTACAGTAAGAGTCCGTGGTGTTTTGCTTTGTACCTTGTTTTGTTGGTTGTGGGTTGGAGTCTTTTCTTGATGGCTCTGCATGAGAAATATTCTATAAAGTTCTGCATTTTGCTCCAGGGCTGTGCTGAACCCAACCTGAAATCAGCGGAGTGTGTGTGGTCCCATCTCAGTTGTCACCACACATGGGGAGCTTTTGTGAAGTTTGTCTCTTGTAGGTCTACTGAGTATGGGAAAGCACACTGTAAATGCAAGTATCTGCCCTTGAGTCATTTTTTAAACCAATCTCCAGCGGTCATGTGCTGTTAATTCTATTTATGTAGTATTCTGAAAGTGACATTTTAGAGATGAAGAAAGGATTAGTGATTGCCAATGGTTAAGGGTGTTGGGAATGAGGATGGCTGTATTTCTGAATGGGGTAGCACAAGGGGGATCTTTGTGGTGATGGGATAGCTGTCTCTCTTTTTTTAGGAGGGTTCTTTTAAAATATATTTATTTATTTGGCTACACCAGGTCTTAGTTGCGGATGCAGGGTCTTTGATACTCATTGTGGAGTGTGGGATGCTTTTTAGTTGCAGCAGGCAGCATCTTTAGTTGTGGCGTATGGGATCTAGTTCCCTGACCAGGGATCAAACCCAGGCCCCCTGCATTGAGAGCATGAAGTCTTAGCCCCTGGACCACCAGGGGAGTCCTGGAATCACCACTCTTGATTGCAGTGGTGGTTACATGAATCTGCAGATGAGATAAGATGACACAGGGATACAAACACACTGTCCCAATGTCAGTGTTCTGGTTTTGATCTTGTGCTATGATTATGGAAGATATAATTGTGGGGGAGGAAGGAGGGATTTGAATCAAGGGTACCCAGGACCTCTTTGTACTTTTTTTTTTTACAACTTCTTGTGACTCTGCAATGATCTCAAAATAAAAAACAAAACTGGATTCTCCTAAACAATGGGCCTTTGTTTTACATGGCATTGGGGCTGAGAGAAGCGTAGTAAAATTCTCCCATTGACGTTTTTATTCTGCACCAAGTTCATATACAAGAGAATTTATCAGATCTGAATGAGAGAACTCAGTCTGGGGCTAAGATTCAAGACTCAGGCTGGTTTTCCTTTCTGACATAAGACACAAGACTTCCCTTTCTAAGATAAGATGGTTAAAAGATGGTATGAGGAGTGGACTGCTGCTGTGGGGCAGATGCAGATAATTGCTGCGTCTTCCGAAGAGAGTTTTGGGTAAAGGCTTTCCGATCAGGGAATGGAAACAATACAAGGTGTCAAGACAGGACATGGCCACTGGGAATATAAATTTCCATCAGCCGCTCCGAGGCAATTTGCCAACGTCCCTTATAGTTTTAAAGGCAGACCCAGCCTTTGCTCTCTTGGGATATCACCCCTAGAGAACTGCATGCTTTTGCTTCCAAGAAGACCCATCCCAGGCAGTGTGGCGTTAAGTTATATCAACCAGCCTTGGGAGATCTGAGGGCTGGCCCAGACCCCTGAGAATCCTATGAAACAGTTAAAAAGAATAAGCTAGATCTCTATGTCATGACATGTAATGAACATCAAGACATTTTCTTACTAGAGCCAAAAATGTCCTAGAATAGGATATTCAGGAAAATGACACTGATAAAAACATATTCATGAAATACATTAGGATATATGTGGGTGTTTTGTGTGTTTATGACTAGAAAAAGGTCTGCAAAGCTCTTCATTTTATCAGTCATTGTGGATACAGCTAATGGGAGACAGTGACCAGAGGTGCCCTCGCATGCATGCTAAGTCACTTCAGTCGTGTCCGACTCTGCAACCCCATGGACTGTAGCCTGCCAGGCTCCTCTGTCCATGGGACTCTTCAGGCACGAATACTGGAGTGGGTTGCCATCCCCTCCTCCAGGGCATCTTCCCGACTCAGAGATCGAACCCACATCTAAGATCGCCTTAAAAAAGTGAAGTCGCTCAGTTGTGTCTGACTCTTCGTGACCCCGTGGACTGTAGCCTACCAGGTTTCTCCGTCCATAGGATTCTCCAGGCAAGAATACTGGAGTGGGTTACCATTTCCTTCTCCAGGAGATCTTCCCGACCTAGGGATCGAACCCAGGTCTCCCATATTGGAGGCAGACGCTTTAACCTCTGAGCCACCAGCTTTAATTTTATCTAAAATTCTAAAATTTATTGAAATGTTTTGAGATATTCACTGGGTCGTTAAAACTGTATCATAAAAAAGTAGAGTAATACAGATAATAGAGCTGTGATAGGTGGCTCAGAGGATAAAGTGTCTGCCTGCAATGCAGGAGACCTGGGTTCAATCCCTGGGTTGGGAAGATCCNAGCCTGGTGGGCTGCTGTCCATGGGGTCGCACAGAGTCGGACACGACTGAAGCAACTTAGCATGCATGCAGGCATTGGAGAAAGAAATGGCAACCCACTCCAGTATTCTTGCCTGGAGAACCCCAGAGACAGAGGAGCCTGGTGGGCTGCCATATATGGGGTCACACAGAGTCAAACACGACTGAAGCGACTTAGCAGCAGCAGCAGTGATGTCTTGACCTCACTCACTGTCAGTCTCTTGCAGTGGACAGTGAGCTTCGCCGGGGGCAGGCATTTCTGCCTGGCATACAGTAGGTGCTCAGTAAATTATAGGTTGGTGGTTCAGTTGCTAAGTCATGTCCGAACTCTTGCGACCCCATGGACTGTCTGTAGCCTGCCAGGCTGAGTCCATGGGGTTCTCTAGACAAGAATACTGGAATGGGTTGTCATTTCCTTCTCCAGGGGATCTTCCTGACCCAAGGAGCAAAGCCGCGTCTGTTACATCTACCTGTACTGGCGGGCGGGTTCTTTACCACTAGGGCCACCTGGGAAGCCGAGACTTACAGGTTGAACCAGATGAAATTGCCTGCCGTTTTCCGCCTGCCCAAACTGCCATCTACCTGCGTTCCCCTGCCGGCTTCCGGCCGGTGAGTGGCGCCCCCGTGTGGTGGCCGCTGACCTCGCGTGTCTGTCACTGCTCTCCGCAGGCGGGGAAGCTGGACCCCCGGCTGGTGCTGGACCAGCTGCGCTGTAACGGCGTTCTGGAGGGCATCCGCATCTGTCGCCAGGGCTTTCCCAACCGCATCCTCTTCCAGGAGTTCCGGCAACGGTGAGCGGCAAGGGGTGGGGTGGGGCCAGGTTTGGAAGCCACCGCACGTGCCTTCAAAACTCCCCGCTCCCCCGCCGCTACTTCTGGGCGGGGCGGGGGTGTGGCCTCGGCTCGAGGGGAGGGGCGGGGCCCCTGGGCGAGTTCCTTTGGTTGCTGACGCTCAGCTTTCTCTGTGTTGTGGCAGAGCAACGTCCCCTTCAGTGGGCTGCCCAAGAGAGAGGGCATAGACCACTACGTTGCAATCGGTTATCGCAATAAGCGTTTCTTATAAAAATGCAGTCCAGCAAGAGAACAGAAAATATCAACATATAAGATCCCTAGTGATTGAGAAACTCTGATACACACGTTTCTCAATCACCAATAAAAACTATGGCACTTTAATATTTGATATTAGTAGATTATGTATATGATATTTATGTGTATGTATATATATGGTAAATATTAAAACAAAAGTTATGCTTCACACAAGCTGTATGTAGCAGAATCATTGCATTGGGTAGAGANAATGGCAACCCACTCCAGTACTCTTGCCTGGAGAATCCCACGGATAGAGGATCCTGGCATAGAGGACCCCTGGCTACAGCCCACGGGATCACAAAGAGTCAGACACAACTGAGCGACTTCACACACACATACACGCACAATAGACAACAGAGATAATAGAGCAGGAGGAGGTCCAGCTATGTGGCTGGGAGATCTAACCCAACTATCTGGGGTCACCCACTGATGAATGCCACCTAAGACTGAAGAGCGACTCAATCTAGAATGTCAACTCTGTGCGAGCAGGGAACTTGTCTGGCCAGTTTGACACTGTGTCCCCAGTGCCTGGAACAGTCTTTGGTCTTCCTAAAAAAAAAAGGGTGGGGGGAAGTAAATTAGTGAATGAGCAACAGTTTTTATTGTTGGTGTATGATATGAATAGAGTCACTCAAAAAACTAAGATCACGGTATCTGGTCCCATCACTTCATGGCAAATATATGGGGGGAAAGTGGAAGCAGTGACAGACTTTATTTTCTTTAGCTCCGAAGTCACCGCAAATGGTGACTGCAGCCATAAAATTAAAAGATCCTTGCTCCTTGGAAGGAAAGCTATGACAAACCTAGTCAGTGTATTAAAAAGCAAAGATCACTTTGTCAACAAAGGTCTGAATAGTCAAGGCTGCGGCTTTTCCAGTAGTCATGTATGGATGTGAGAGTTGGACCATAAAGAAGGCTGCGCACCACACAATTGATGCCTTTGAATTGTGCTGGAGAAGACTTTTGAGAATCCCTTGAACTGCAAGGAGATCAAACCAGTCAATCCTAAAGGAAATCAAACCTGAATAGTCATTGAAAGGGCTCATGCTGAAGCTGAAGCTCCAATCCTTTGGCCACCTGATATGAAGAGCCGACCCACTGGAAAAGACTCTGATGCTGGGAAAGATTGAAGGCAAGAGTAGAAGAAGACAGCAGAGGATGAGATGATTAGATAGCATCATTGACTCAATGGACATGAGTGTGAGCAAATCCAGGAGATAGTGAAGGACAGGGAACCCTGGCATGCTGCAGTTCATGGGGTCACAAAGAGTTAGACACAACTTAGCAACTGAGCAACAGCAACGTGAATAGTCAGTGATTCTAAATGATTGCCAGCTTGACTCGGTGAATGAATTTAGTGTCAGCTGTGCTCCTACTTTACCAGCCTTCTTCCTAGTGTTTGGAGAGGAGACAGAAAGCACATCATTCATCTGGGGTGCTGGTTCCCTCGGTATCCCAGCCTTGTCCCACAGCTTCTGTTAAGTGACATCTTCCCCACTGTAAAGGGGGAGACAGGGTGGAGAGATGGAGATGTGGACAGGAGGAGGGGCTTGTCACTGTACCAGTCAGCAGGTGGCATCCTTCCCCCTAGATGTGGAAGTCGTTTGTGGTGACAGCAACCCCTGAATTTCACTGTATTTACAGTTTATTCTTACACTGAACACCAAAGATGTGACACGCATGTATCAGAATGGGAGTCACAGTCTTCTAAGACTGTGCCACTCAAAGGTAGTCTGTGGACTTGCACTGCCAGTGAAATAGATACCTTCCAAGGTTTGTGCCCTGTGGGAGAAATATCTTCTACATCGGGTAACCCCAGGCCTCTCATTGGCCTCCATTGACTCACGTGACCATCACCTTTGAGCCAATCACCAGACAGAGGGATGAAGGGTGCACATGGCCAGTCTCCGGGCCTGTCAGTCAGCCCCACCAAGCCACATGCACAGAAAGTGGGGGGAAAGCAGTTCCCCTAAGGAAAGGAAAGATGCTATTGCCACAAGAACCACCAGGACCAAGTGCCAGGCACCCGCTGCTCCCACCATGTTCTTTAAGTGGTAACTTTCTCCTCCATGCTGTTACACCGGACAACATTTCTGCTTTCTAAGCTCCGAGTGGGACTACCAAAATCCCTCTGCAATATATCCATGTATCAAATCATCTCATCATATGCCTTAAACTTACATAATATGTCAGTTATATCTCAATAAGCTGGAAAAAACAAATGGGCTGGGGGAGCAGGAACACCAAGGACACGATAGCCAGGCAGAACTTAATAGTGTGATAACCATAAGTAACAAACACCTGTATCATTTGGCCAGGAGCTTTTGGACTACTTCTCCCTTCTAGGATGGACTGGGGACAGTAGCAGCCAACATCCATGTACTTTTTAAATTTTTATTTATTTTTGGCTGTGCTGGGCCTTTGTTGCTGCATGCGGGCTTTCCCTAGCTGGGGTGGTCGGGGACTACTCCTGAGCTTCTCACTGTGGTGCGCAGGCTCTAGGCTTGTGGGCTCAGTGATTGTGGCACTCGGGCTTCATCGATCCGCAGCCAATATCCACGTACTTCTGATCGTGTCTACATACAGTGCTAACGCTGGCAGGAAGGGTAAACCAGGGATCTCAACATCCTTTCCTAGAAGGGCCAGGCAACGAATGGAAATAAGTGTCCTGTCCAAAGTGGTGACAGTGTCAGTGACCAGCACAGTGTTTGGAACATGTAACAGGCGGTTGATATTGGTTGAATAAGTAACGTTTATTCATACAGCACATTCATTCATCTTAAAACAAATATTTATTAAATAGTCATCAAGAACCAGGCCCTGCAGGAGATCTGAGAACTGTAGTGGTGGACAAAATAAAATCCCTCAGGTAGGTTGTAGTCTGGTTGGGAAGACAGATGGAAATTAAATAACCTAAAAATTGTTAGAGTGACTGGCATGTGAAAGAGAGGGGTTATGAGTCCCTGGGACGCACCAGGGGGAAGGGTCTGTACTCAGGGACGGGTAGTACCCCAGATGCCTGGGGAAATCCTGCTAGAGCTGAGACCCCCAAAGGGCAAGCGGATGGGAGTCATATTCCAGGCAGACGGAGTGGCATGTGCAAAGGCCCCGTGACAGAGCATGTGGTGAGAGAAAGGCGGGCACCCTGGAATGAGACAGCAAGCGAAGGGAAGCCGGATCAAGGCTGCGCTCAGAAGTTTTTGCTTTGCTCTAAAAACAATCAGAGTTTTCAAGCAAGGATGAAGTGAAGGCGGCAGCTTCAGATCTGTGTTGTCAGAAGTCCCTCTGGCTGGCACAGAGAGAACAAGCAGGAGGGAGGACGGAGTGGCCCCGGGGAGACGGTTCAGAGGCTGGTGGTAGTTGTCCAGGGCAGAGAGGGTGGTGGCTTGGCCCTGGGCGATGGCCGTGGGAGGCGGTGGGGAGAAGTTCATAGGTTCTGTGAATGTTAGCAGATACACTCGACAACCCCGAGTAATGGATTGGACGTGAGAGCTGAAGGAGAGGGAGGAGAGGGGAAGATCCTGGGCTTTTAGTGTAAGCAGTGCCCGTCCCCACCCCACCTAGGCTCAGGGAGATGGAGGTGGAGGGGCAGAGACATTTCACGATAAGCAGATGTATTTTGAATGAAATCAAATGGGATGGAGGCAGCCAGGAAGGTCCAGGTTTGGGCCACAGCTGTTGCCCCTCCAGAAGCCAGTGATCGCTGTCGGCAGATTTGGATTTCTAAGCCCCTGAAGGCTGCCGGGAGTTGGCCCTCTCTAAGGGCCCTTTGGCCGACTGGCCATCTGTCCTCTGCATCCAGCAGGCAGGGCCCCGGTTCTCAGCCAAGGTAGCAGTGTGCTCGGCTGGGGGTGCAGAAAGCTGAGCTGCCTGCCCGCCTGGGACCCTCCATCTGCTTTTGATGCTTCCCAGCCTTTGAAGTCACCCCCGCCCCCACCCTCCAGCTGTCATCTCTTGGGCTCCTCCACACTCCCCCAGAGCTTCTCCATCCCCAGGGACACCGGTGGTGACAAGGATAACGAATGATGGCAAGCCACTGGCAGCCGCAGGAGGAGGAGAGGGCAGAGGGCGGGGACTTGGGCCTCTTTCTTCTTTCTCGTTCCTCCTGTCCCGGTTCTGAAGCTGCTGAGATATCGGGGTTTTGCAACAGTGCAACGCAGGACAAAATTTTATTTGGTAAATGAATCCCACGCCTTCACTTCCTTTCCCTGCCTTCATGAAAAGGAAGCTGAGTCTTTCTCCTCTCCTTGGACTCTTGTTATGACAAGCCTGATTTCTCTCCAAGCTTCCCTACAAAGAGAATAAGCCAGTCTCCTCTTTCAGGTAATTGTAAGGGGTGGAGGAGAAAGCGAAGGAAGTGTCCCTCAAAACTGTGAGAGAACTAACTCTGCCTGTCAGACCATGATAGGAACCAGTGGTTTCCAGACAGTCCTCAAGGCGGTTCCCAGCGTCAACCACTGTGTGTTTCAAGCTTTTGTCTGTGAATGCAAGTAATGTCAGTAATTACTCTTTATTGAATACCCACTCACTCATGCCTTCTCTGACATAATGTGTAGAACAACCTCCCTGAGAGGGTATTATTATTTTCTCCATTCTGTTGGATAAGGCTCAGAGAAGTTAAATAACTTGCCCAAGGTCACAAGGCTCATAAGACCCAAAGCTAGGATTTGAACCCACATAGCAAGTGACAGAGCTGGCTTAGTGGGTGTTGGAGCTGGATGGACCCTGGGTTTAAATTCTGACCCAGTTTCAGTTGCAAGCTGTGGTTAAGAGCACACTTCCCAGGTGGTTCAGTGGGAAATACAAGAGATGTGGGCTCGATCCCTGGGTCAGGAAGGTCCCCTGGAGAAGGAGATGGCAATATTCTTGCCTGGGAAATCCCATGGACAGAGGAACCTTGATGGGCTGTAGTCCACAGAGTCACAAAAGAGTTGGACGTGAATTAGTAACTAAACAATACTAACATGGTTAAGAGCACAGACCCTGGAGCCAGAATCCTGGCTCCCTCACTAACTAGCAGGTCACTCTCTTTTTATTTATTTATTTATTTTAATTGGAGGTTAATTACTTTAAAATATTGTATTGGTTTTGCCATACATCAACATG
>SJYV01023018.1:4510-25102 GCA_006410875.1 Neotragus pygmaeus | reverse complement strand
CCATTTCCTACTCTTTGCGACCCCATGAATCGCAGCACGCCAGGCTTCCCTGTTCATTACCATCTCTCAGAGTTCACTCAGACTCCCGCCCATCGAGTCCATGATGCCATCCAGCCATCTCATCCTCAGTCATCCCCTTCTCCTCCTGCCTCCAATACTTCCCAGCATCAGAGTCTTTCCCAGTGAGTCAACTCTTCGCATGAATTGGCCAAAGTACTGGAGTTTCAGCTTTAGCATCATTCCTTCCAAAGAAATCCCAGGGTTGATCTCCTTCAGAATGGACTGGTTGGATCTCCTTGCAGTCCAAGGGACTCTCAAGAGTCCTCCAACACCACAGTTCAAAAGCATCAATTCTTTGGTGCTCAGCCTTCTTCACAGTCCAACTCTCACAACCATACATGACCACAGGAAAAACCGTAGCCTTGACTAGACGGACGTTAGTCAGCAAAGTAATGTCTCTGTTTTTGAATATACTATCTAGGTTGGTCATAAATTTTCTTCCAAGGAGTAAGCGTCTTCTCCAAAATAAAGTAAATGGTGGGCTTACTCTATCTCAAATGGCTCTTTCCGTCTTGGAATGTTCGCTACCATGATCTTTGTTCTCAACTGGACAGAGACTACCTACCATGGACAAATAGCCAACCTCACTCACTGTCTATTTAGGCCTTCTGAGCCTCCTTGTGACAATGTATCTTGGAAGAAAAAATCATCTGTGCCGGGAGTGGACTGGTCCACCTGTAGAAGAAGGTTTGGAAAAGTCTCTGTTCACGCCAACACGACTTTTGTAGATTGGGGGCCTCATGGACTTTTTGTGAATTGCTCAGAATCACAAGAAAATAATAACACATGCCAATGGTATAATGTTTCAGCACCACATTTTAACAGAACACAAACAGGACTCTGGCATCAATACAATGAACTTTTGAACTGGTACAATGGAGGTTTTTCACCTCCCAGATCCCGGATAATCAGTCCAGTCCTAGGGCCTGAACATTGGCATCTTTGGGAAATTCCTGCTTGCTTGTCCCGGTTTAGCGTCTCATATGCTTATGTGCATGTTTCCATTCCACAGAATTGTACTATTGAGTATAATTATACCGGTTATATTCGAGCTTGTGTAAATGCACCATATCTTTTTGGTATTGAACAATTTAAGAATAATGGCTCAATTCTGGCCTGCACTGAGTGTCGTTTGTATACCTGTTTAAATCATAGTGTGCCAATTAATGTTATTAAAGACAGTGTTTTTTTAGTCCGGCAAAGGACAGACTTGTGGGTTCCAGTTAAGATATCTGAACCCTGGTCAGATTCCATGTTATTGGCTTTTATTCTGAGAGAATCCCTAAAAAGAAGCAAATGCTTTATTGGCTGGATTATAGCTGTTATAGTGGGTATTATTTCAGTCATAACTGTTGGTACAGTTTCTGAAATGGCATTGTATAATTCTATTCAAAATCATGATTTCATTACTGCTTGGGAAAAAGATTCTCATGATCTCTGGGTCTGGCAAGCTCAGATAAGATCAACAAATACAAACACGTTTAGATGACCTACAAGCTGCCCTTATGTATGTGGGAGATGATCTGCATGCTTTACAGGTACAATTGAAGTTGCAGTGTCACTGGAATTTCACTACTTTTGTTTGACAAATATCCCATACAATGCCACTGAATATCCCTGGGAACAAATAAAGTTACATCTTTTAGGTTCGAAATCAAACACTAGTCTAGATATAGAGAAACTAAAGCAACAAATCACGTCTATCTTCAGCAGGATTCCCCCTGTGTTATATAACACTGACTTCTATAATGCACTATCCACTAGTACTTCCTTTCTAAATCCAAAAAATTGAGTACCCCATATGATGGCTTCTTATGAGCTCATCTTTTTATTGTTTGTTATTGTTACTGTAGGATTCCAAATGCTATGTGCTCAAGCCACTTTCGCCCAAAAAGCAGGAGTAACAATGGCTGCAGCAGTCCTTGCTCTTAAGGAAAAAGGGAGGAAAAGTGGAGGAGCTGGAAGGCTTTGAGCAAATACTGAAAATGTATTTGCTCCACTCATGACAAAGGTTGGGAGCTGGAACGAGCATAACAAAGGGTTATGAGTGTTCATCGAGTGCCTGAGGCTGGGAATGGATGACGAAGGGTCATATGCCCGGCCTTGAAGTGTTCAAAGGCTTCCTTTTGACCATCTGTTTCTTGGAGCAAGGACTGTTATTTCTCGATAAGACTCCCTTTAGAGTTTTGCCGAAATTATGTTATGTCTTGGGTGGTGGGACCTGTATTTTATGCTTGAAAGCTTTGATGTTTATCGAGAAAGACTATGTGCAATTCTGCCTTATGCTCTGTTCCCTGAGACCATCAAATGGCACAGCTGGATAATAAACTTTGTCAGTCCACTAGAGGCTGTCCCTGAGTGTTCCTTTCAGAACGCAGTTCTCCAAGCCTTACAATACATAGAACACTCGATCCCAAAACAACATAATACATATTTTCTCTCAACCACACCTGAAACACATTCTAGGGTAAATCACATATTAGACCTCAAGTCTAGCAAATTCAACAAGATTGAAATTATACCAAATATTTTCTCTGATTACATTGTATGAAACTAGACATCTACAACACAAGGAAAACTAAAAAAAACTAAAAAAAAAAAAACCTCACAAACAATGACAACAACAACACCAAAAAAAAAAAACCTCACAGAACTAAACAATAATCTCCTGGACAACCAGTGAATCAAAGAATAAAGTAAAGTGGTATATAAAAATATCTAGAGACAAAGAAAAATGAAAACACAACACACTGAAACTTATGGGATTCTGCAAAAGCAGCTCAAGATGGAAGTTCACAGAAATAAATGCCTACATTAAGAAACAAAACAGATATTAAATAAAAAAAAACATGTATCTATGCCTCAAGGAACTAAAAAAAGAAAAATAAACTGAGCTCAATGGTAGAAGAAGGAAGAATTAATAAATATTAGAGCATAAATAAGTAAAAGAGAGAACAAGAAAGCAATAGAGAATAGTAACAACACTAGAAGTTGATTCTTGATATGCTTTCAAGATGGAGGAAGAATAAGACAGGGGGATCACCCCACCACACACACACACACAGACACATACATCAAAAATTAATCTGCATGTGGAACAGCTCCTACAGAACAACTTCTGAATGCAGGCAGAAGACCCCAGACTTCTAAAAAAGCAAGTTAATTTCCTCAGAATGAGATAGGGCAAACGATAAAGATAAAAAAGAGACAAATGATTTAGGGACAGGGATCAGAGCCCTGGGGAGGGAGTCATGAAGGAGGAAAAGCTTCTGAACACTCAGCAACCCCCTTACGGGTTGGGTCAGGAAGGGAGAGCTTCAGAACATCAGTGGGGAAATGCAGCAACAGGTGCTTGAGGGGCAAAATAGAAACTTCACTACAAAGACTGATGCTAAACAGCACTTCCCAGCTGAGAAGTTTTTTGCACATGCACACCCATAGTGAATGGGAGCTGAATTCTCAGGCTTCAGGGGTTGGACCCAAGGGAGAGGACTGGGGTTGACTGCCATAAAGATACTCTAAGGGGGTTAGTACAACACAACTGAGGGAGTTCATTGAAAAGCCTGGGTCTCACAGAGAGGCAAGAGATTACAGCCACCAAGACACTCTAACTCTTCATGCTCACAGACAGCAGCTATACACCCAGCAACAATCAAAGATATGAGGACCACCAGTGCCAGTGGTGGAACTAGATGTGACTGCAGCGGGGAAAACATAAGCCACTGCCAAAGGCAGGGAGAGTNTCATGCTCACAGACAGCAGCTATACACCCAGCAACAATCAAAGATATGAGGACCACCAGTGCCAGTGGTGGAACTAGATGTGACTGCAGCGGGGAAAACATAAGCCACTGCCAAAGGCAGGGAGAGTCCCTGAAGCAGCAGACAAAACACCACCACTGTAGTCAGAACCCCAGAGGTGGCAGCTACTACCAAGTTGTAAACAGGCAGAAGTTAATGCTCATACATTGTTGGAAGCCTAAGCAACTTGACTTTTCCTAGAGAAACATGATAAGGGGCCAGTTCCTCTGGGAGAGCTCACGACCTGCCTCAGACTGTAATAACATTCCATTGGCCTCTAGTGCCCCAGGCACTCTCTGGTACATTCCAATTGTGGCTATCATACCCTCCCTCTCCCCAGCCTAACTGAGCAAGTGAGCACTAATAAACCTCCAGCTTCGGGCTTCATCCCCTCTTATCTAGTCAGAGAATGAACACTGGAGCAAGGCGTACAAGCAGAGGTGAGGCCAAAACCAAAGCGGAACACCAGGAGATGTGTGACCAAAGAGAAGGGGAATTATATCCTGCAGCTGCAAGTGCAGTAGATTAAATCCCTGCAATTAGCTCAAGACTGTGGACTTTAGGGGTTACTGTGGAGTTTGGGAGCAAGTACAAATGAAGTAAGGCAAAATCTGAGTCTCAGTTGATCTAACACTTCCCACAACAGGCCCAGAGACCTTCCTGGAAATATTAGAGGGCTTTCTGTAGAGGCAGAGTGACTGGAGCACACTGTGTGGAGAGAAAAATGGAGGAACCATAAGGACATTCTTCTTACTACCACTCTCTATATAATTTCCTTTTTTTTCATATTATTCTAATGTTGTTCTTTCTTTATCATCTCATTAATTTTTATTTTAATAACATATATTTTCCTATTTTAAAGCATCTTATTTTAAAATAAATTTATTTTATTTCTACTTTTCCTATTTTTGCAGTACTGTTTAGTTATAATGCATTTTCCCATGTTTTTTATTTTATATTTTTGCTAGTCTAGTTCTTATTATACATTTTCATTTGGGTATTTATTGGCTTGATTGCTATCTTCCTTTTTGACTTCTACTTTTATCCTTTTTTTTCTTTTTCTTTTGTCTATCTTCTTTTATATTAAAAGTGTGTGAGTTTCTTTGGGTTCTCTTAGCTGTTGAGTGTTTTTTCACCATTAATGATGGGGTTTTGTCTTCTGTGCTGTGTGGTCTGTGAAGTCTTGTTGCTGCAATAAGGGATTGGGCCTGAACCACTGAGGTGGGAGATGTAATTACAGGATTTAGAACTACCAGATAACTATCAGTCCCATGAAACGTTAATCAGTGAGAACCCTCCCAAAAGTCTCCATCTCATCACTAAGACAATGCCCCACCCAAAGGCTACCAAGTTCCAGTGCTGGACATTTCATTTCAAACCTTTAGCAAAATAAGAACACAAACCTACCAGATAGAAAGGCTGACAAACCTGGCAGCAGAAAGGCTACCCCAAGCCATAACAAGCCCATAGAGAAGACAAAACACTACAGGGCACAGCATTGACCTTCAGAGAGACAAGATCCAGCACCATCCACCAGAACACAAGCACAAGTTCCACCAGCAAGGAAATCTTCACAACACACTGGACCAACCTCACCTGTGGAGGGCTGACTTCAAAATTAGGAGGAATTCTGACCTTTCAGACTGCAGAAAGGAGACAACAAACTCAGTAAATTAAACAAAATTAGAAGATATAGAAGCACAGGGTGGATAAAGGGAAAACAAAAAAGCCCACAAAATCAAACAAGCAAATAGGAAATAAGCCATCTACCTGAAAGAGAACTCAGAATAATGATAGTAAAAATGATCCAAAAATTTGGAAATAAAATGGAGGCACAGAAGAATAGAATGGAGGCACAGATCAAGAAGGTCCTAGAAAAAAATTAAAGAATCGAAAATAAGCAGTGAGCAACATAATAGTAGTAGTAGTAGTTTAGTTGCTAAGTCATGTCTGACTCTTGAGACCCCATGGACTATAGCCTGCCAGAGTCCTCTGTCCATGGGATTCTCCAGGCAAGAATACTGGAGTGGGTTGCCATTTTCTTCTCCAGGGGATCTNGTAGTAGTAGTAGTTTAGTTGCTAAGTCATGTCTGACTCTTGAGACCCCATGGACTATAGCCTGCCAGAGTCCTCTGTCCATGGGATTCTCCAGGCAAGAATACTGGAGTGGGTTGCCATTTTCTTCTCCAGGGGATCTTCCCAACCCGGGAATCGAACCCAGGTCTCCTGCATTGCAGGCAAATTCTTTACTGACTGAGCCATGAGGGAAGCCTGAGCAACATAATAAATGAGATTAAAACTACAACAAAGGGAGCCAAAAGCAGAATAACTGAGGCAGAAGAATGTATAAGTGAGCAGGAAGATAGAATGGTGGAAATACTTGAGGCAGAACAGAATTAAATAAATAAATAAATAAAAAGAAATGAAGATAGTCTCAGAGACCTTTGGGACAGTATTAAGTGCATTAATATTCAGGATCCCAGAAGAAGAGAAGAAAAGGAAAGAATATGAGAAAATATTTTGAGGAGATTATAGTAAAAAAAATTCCTTAACATGGGAAAGGAAATAGCCATCCAATTCTAGGAGGCACAAAGACTCCCACACAGGATAAACTCAAGGAGGAACACACAAAGACACGTATTAATCTAACAAAAATGAAACACAAAGAACAAATATTAAAAGCATCAAGGCAACATCAAAAAATAACATACAAGGGGATCCCTGTAAAGCCAAAAGCTATTATTTCAAAAGAAACTCTGCAGGCCAGAAGGGAGAGACAGAGTATACTTAAACTGATGAAAAGAAAAAAACAAACAAACTACAACTCAGATTACTCTATCTAGCAAGGACCTCATTCAAATTCAAAGGAGAAATCAATAGCTTTAAGACAAGAAAAATTTAGAGAATTAAATACCACAAAATCAGCTCTACAAAAAATGTTAAAAGAACTTCTCTATCCAGGAAACATGAGGGAAAGAAAAGGTCTACAAAAACAGTAAAGTAAATGGTAATGGGATCATATATATTAAGAATTACCCTAAATGTAAGTGAATTAAAGCTCCAACCAAAGGACACAGATTGGCTGAATGGATTAAAAAAAAAAAAAAAACAGGAAACTAGATCCCTATATATACTGTTTACAAGAAGCCTGTCTCAGACCTATGGATAAATACAAACTGAAAGTGAGGGCCTGCAAAAAGATATTCCATACAAACAGAAATAAAAAGAAAGTGAGAACAGCAATATTTATATCAGAAAACAAATAGACTTTAAAATAAAGACCATTACAAGAGACAATGAAGGACAATACTTAATGATCAATGGATCAATCCAAGAAGAAGCTATAAATGCTATAAACNCAGAAATAAAAAGAAAGTGAGAACAGCAATATTTATATCAGAAAACAAATAGACTTTAAAATAAAGACCATTACAAGAGACAATGAAGGACAATACTTAATGATCAATGGATCAATCCAAGAAGAAGCTATAAATGCTATAAACATATATGCACCAAACATAGGAGCACCTCAGTACATATGGCACATGCTAGCAACTATTAATGGGGAACTTGACAGTAACAAAATAATAGTGGGAGACTTTAATAGCCACTCACACCAATGGACACATCATCTAGAAAGAAAATTAATAAAGAAACACAAGCTTAAAATAATACATTGGACCAGTTTGACCCATTGATATCTACTGGACATTTCAACTCCAAAAAATTAGATTTCACATTTTTCTAGAGTGCACATTGAGCATTCTCCAGGATGAATCATATCTTGGTTCACAAATCAAGCTTTGCTAGATTAAAAAAAAAATTGAAATAATGTCAAGCATCATTTCTGACCACAACACTAAAAGATTAAAAAGCAACTGGAGGGCAAAAAATATAAAAAACACAAACACACACAGGGAAAATGATACACTGCTGAATAAACAAGAAGTCTCTGAAGAAATCAAAGAGAAAATGTAAAAATATACATAGTAGCAAATGGCACTGAATACATGATAATTCAAAACATATGGGACAAAATAAAAGCAATCATAGGAGGAAAGTTTATAGCAATGAAAGTCTACCTTAAGAAACAAGAGAAACATCCGGTAAGCAACCTTACAGTTAAAGCAACCACAAAAAAGAGAACAAGAAACCCAAAGTTAGTAGAAGGAAAGAAATCATAAACATTGAGCAGAAGTAAATGAAAAACAAATGAATGAAACAATAGCAAAAACCAATAAAACTACAAGTTGGTTCTTTGATAAGACAAACAAGATCTACAAACCGTTAGCTAGACTCATCAAGAAAAACAGAGAAAATATTCAAATCAATAAAATTAGAAATGAGAAAGGACAATTTAAAACAGACTATGCAGAAATGCAAAGGATCACAAGAGACTATTAAGAGCAACAGTGCATCAATAAAATGCACAACTTGGAAGAAATGGACAAATTCTTAGAAAAATATAACTTTTCAAAACTGAATCAAAAAGAAATAGAAAGCATGAACAGACCAATCACAAATATAGAAATGAGTGAAAGTGAAGCCGCTCAGTTGTGTCCGACTCTTTGCGACTCCGTGGACTGTAGCCCACCAGGCTCCTCCGTCCATGGGATTCTCCGGGCAAGATTACTGGAGTTGGTCTCCACTTCCTTCTCCAAGGGATCTTCCCAACCCAAAGTTCGAACCCAGGTCTCCTTCATTGCAGGCAGACGCTTTAACGTCTGAGCCACCAAGGAAGCCCTTAAAACTGCAATTAAAAAAAATCTTCCAACAAACAAAAGCCCAGGGCCAGATGACTTTGCAGGCAGCTTCTACCAAAAGTTTAGAGTATAGCTAACATCTATCATTCTCAAACTCTTCCAGAAAGTTGCAGAGGAAAGAAAGTTCCCAAACTCTTTCTATAAGGCCACTGTCACCCTGGTATCAAAACCATACAAAGATGCCACAAAGAAAGAAAATTATGGGCCAATATCACTGATAAACATAGATGTAAAAATCCTCAACAAAATTCTAGCTAACAGAATTCAACAACGTATTTAAAAGATCATACACCATAATTAAATGAGCTTTGGAGATTGGTTCAAGATGGTGGAGTAGAGGATGTGTGCCAAAGCACCAAAATTACTACTAGCTGTTGAACAACCATTGACAGGAAGACACTAGAACCCACCACAAAAAAGATACCCCACATTCAAGGACAAAGGAGAAGCTGCAATGAAATGGTAGGAGGGGCACAATTATGATAAAATCAAATTCTATGCCCTCCAGGTCGGTAAGTCACAAACTGGAAAACAATAATGCCAAAGAAGTTCTCACACTGTTGTAAAGGTTCTAGGCCCCACATCAGGCTCCCCAGCCTGAAGACCAGACCATGTGACTGGGAATCCCCAGGGAATTTGACTTTGAAGGCCTTTGGGATTTGATTATAGAGCATTCACAGGATTGGGAAAACAGACCCTTGGAGGACACAAACAAAATCTTGTGCACACCAGGACCCAGGGGAAAGCAGCAGTGACCCCACAGAAGGCTGAGTCAGTCCCACCTGTGAATGTTTGAGGGTTTCCTGCAGAGAAGTAGGTTGGCAGGGGTCTGCCACGGGACAGGGGCACTGGCAGTAGCAGTAGAGGGAGATGTGTCTTGGGATAAAATTCAACACCAATTTATGAAAAAAAAAAAAAAAACTCTCCAAAGAGTAGGCATAGAAGGAACATACCTCAACATAATAAATGCCATGTACCACAAACCCACAACAAGCATTATTCTCAATGGTGAAAACTGAAAGCATTTCCTCTAAAACCAGGAGCAAGAAGAGTGCCCACTCTCACCAGTTATTCAACATAGTTTTCGAGGTCCTACCCAGAAAAATCAGAGAAGAAAAATAAGTAAACAGAATCCAGATTGGAAAAGAAATAAAACTCTCAGTTTTAGATGACACGACTCTATACATGTGCGTGTGTACTAAGTCACTTCAGTCATGCCCAACTCTTTGTGACCCTATAGCCTGTAGCCTGAGAGGCACCTCTGTCCATGGGGATTCTCCAAGCAAGAATACTAGAGTGGGTTGTCATGCCTTCCACCAGGGGATTTTCCTGACCCAAGGATCAAACCCATGTCTCTTACATCTCCTGCACTGGCAGACAGGTTCTTTACCACTAGTGCCACTTGGGAAGCCTAATACTATACATAGAAAACCCTAAAGATAACACAAGAAAATTACTAGAGTTAATCCATGAATATAATAAAGACACAGGATATAGAATTAATACACAGAAATCCTTTATATTCCTATACACTAACAATGAAAATAAAAAAGGAAAATTAAGGAATCAATCCCATTCACCATTGCAAACAAAAGAATAAAATACTTAGGAATAAACATACTGAACAGATAAAAATCCTATATGCAGAAAACTATGACCCTCATGAAAGAAATCAAAGATGACACAAACAAATGGAGAGATATACTATATTCTTGGATTGGAAGAATCCATATTGTAAAAATTACTATACTACCAAAAACAATCTATGGATTCAATGCAATTCTTATCAAACTGCCAATGGTATTTTTCATAGAACTAAAACAAAGAATCTCACAATTTGTATGGAAACACAAAAGACTTCAAACGACCAAAGTAGTCTTGAGAAGGAAGAATGGAACTGGAGGAATCAATCTGTCTTCAGCCTATACTACAAAGCTATAGTCATCAAGACAGTATGATACTAGCACAAAAACAGGGATATAGACCAATGGAACAAGATAGAAAGCCCAGAGGTCAATTCACACACCTATGGGCAACTTATCTTTGACAAAGGAGGAAAGAATATACAATGGAGAAAAAACAGTCTCTTCAATAAGCAGTGCTGGTAAAACCGGAAAGCTACATGTAAAAGAATGAAATTAGAACATTTCTTAACTTCATACACAGAGATAAACTCAAAATGAAGTAAAGATCTAATTGTAAGATCAGAAACTATAGAACTCTTAGAGGAACACAAAGGGAGTACACTCGCTGACAAGTCACAGAAAGATCCTTTATGACCCATCTCCTCTGTTCAGTTCAGTTCAGTCTCTCAGTGTCTGACTCTTTGTGACACCATGAATTGCAGCACGCCAGGACTCCCTGTCCATCACCAACTCATGGAGTTCACTCAGACTCACGTCCTTCGAGTCAGTGATGCCATCTCATCCTCTGTCATCCCTTTCTCCTCCTGCCCCCAATCACTCCCAACATCAGGGTCTTTTCCAATGAGTCAACTCTTCGCATGAGGTGGCCAAAGTACTGGAGCTTCAGCTTTAGCATCATTACTTCCAAAGAAATCCCAGGGCTGATCTCCTTCAGAATGGGTTGGTTGGACCTCCTTGCAGTCCAAGGGACTCTCATGAGTCTTCTCCAACACCACAGTTCAAAAGCTTCAATTCTTCGGTGCTTAGCTTTCCTCAGAGTCCAACTCTCACATCCATACAAGACCACTGGAAAAACCATGGCATTGACTAGATGGACCTTTGTTGGCAAAGCAATGTCTCTGCTTTTTAGTATGCTGTCTAGGTTGTCATAACTTTCCTTGCAAGGAGCAAGCATCTTTTAACTTCATGGCTGCACTCACCATCTGCAGTGATTTTGAAGCTGAGAAAAATAAAGTCAGCCACTGTGTCCACTGTTTCCCCATCTATTTGTCATGAACTGGTGGGATCGGATGCCATAATCTTAGTTTTCTGAATGTTGAGCTTTAAGCCAACTTTTTCACTCTCCTCTTTCACTTTCATCAAGAGGATCTTTAGTTCTTCCTCACTTTCTGCCATAAGGGTGGTGTCATCTGCATATCTGAGGTTATTGATATTTCTCCCAGTAATCTTGATTCCAGCTTGTGCTTCTTGCAGTCCAGCATTTCTCATGATGTACTCTGCATATAAGTTAAATAAGCAAGGTGACAATATACAGCCTTGATGTACTCTTTTTCCCATTTGGAAACAGTCTGTTGTTTTCATGTCCAGTTCAAACTGTTGCTTCTTGATCTGCATACATGTTTCTCAAGACACAGGTCAGGTGGCCTGGTATTCCTATCTCTTTCAGAATTTTCCACAGTTTATTGTGATCCACACAGTCAAAGGCTTTGGCATAGTCAATAAAGCAGAAATAGNCATGAAAAAGTCTACAAACAGTAAATGCTGGAGAACGTGTGGGGAAAATGGAACCCTTGTACACCGTTGGTGGGAATGTGAGCTGGTACAGCCATTAAGGAGAACAGGATGGAAATTCCTTTTAAAAACTGAAAATAGAATTGCCATATGGCCCAGCAATCCCACTGCTAGGCATACACCCCAAGTAAACTAGGATTAAAAGAGACACATGTACCCCAGTGTTCATTGCAGAGCTATTTACAATAGCTAGGACATGGAAGCAACCCCGATGTCCATTGGCAGATGAACGTATAAGGAAGTTGTGGTACATATACACAATGGACTATTATTTAGCTATAAAAAGGAATGCATTTGAGTCAATTCCAATGAGGTGGATGAAACTGGAGCCTATTATACAGTGTGAAGTCAGAAAGAGAAACACAAATACTGTAAATAAATGTTTATATATGGAATTTAGAAAGATGGTAATGACAATTCTATATGCAGGGCAGCAAAATAGACATGAATGTAAAGAACAGACTTTTAAACTCTGTAGGAGAAAGTGAGGGTGGGATGATTTGNAGTGTGAAGTCAGAAAGAGAAACACAAATACTGTAAATAAATGTTTATATATGGAATTTAGAAAGATGGTAATGACAATTCTATATGCAGGGCAGCAAAATAGACATGAATGTAAAGAACAGACTTTTAAACTCTGTAGGAGAAAGTGAGGGTGGGATGATTTGAAAGTATACCATTGAAACATATATATTGTCTTATGTAAAACATATGACCAGTGCAAGTTCGATGCATGATGTAGGGGACCCAAAACCAGTACCCTGGAACACCCAGAGGGATGGGGTGAGAAGGGAGGTGTGAAGAGTTTCAGGATGAAGAGGCACATGTGTTCCTGTGGCTGACTCATGTTGATGTATGGCAAGAGCCATCACAGTATTGTTAAGTAATTATCCTCTACTTAAAATAAATTAATTTTAAAAATGTGTATGGAACAAAAAAGACCCTGAATTGTCAAAGCAAATTTGAGGAAAAGAACAATGCTGGAGGTACCACCCTCTTTCAGACTATACTACAAAGCTACAGTCATCAAAGTGGCATGGTACTGGCATGAAAACAGAAAAATAGATCAATGCAAGAGAATAGAGAGACCAGAAATAAACCACACACCTATGGTCAATTAATCTATGACAAAGGAAGGAAGAATATACAATTTACAAAAATACAGTGTAATTAGTAAATGATGTGGGGAAAACTGGATATCTACAGGTTAAACAATGAGATAAGAATATTTCCTCATGCTACATACAAAACTAACCTAAAAAAAAAAAAATTAAAGATCTAAACGTAAGAACTGAAACCATGAAACTTTTGAAGAAAGCATAAGCAGAAAACTTCTTGACATAGATCATAGCAATATTTTTTGGAACTCTGTCCTAAGGCAAATGAAATTGAAGCAAAAATAAACAAATGGGGCCTAAACAAACTTAAAAGCTATTATATAGCAAAGGAAAGGGTTGAAAAAAATCAAAAGAAAACCTAATGAATAAGATAAAATATTTGAAAATGATATGACCTACAAGGCGTTTATATGTTTTAGATATTAATTACCCCAAATATCCAAATTTATAAACAAAAATTTGTCCAAAATTATAAATATCCAAAATTTTGGATTCATATCCAAAGTATGTAAACTCCTAATAAGTCGTATTTTTAAAAACATACAATCCAATAAAAAATTGGCAGAAGACTTGAATAGAAATGTTTTAAAATAATACATACAGATGCCTAATAGACACATGAAAAGATATTAACTTCTATTTAACAGGGAAATGCAAATCAAAACAACAAATGAGGTGTCCCCTCACACCTGTCAGAATGCCTTGCCTATCATCAAAATGTCTACAAATAGCAGTAGCAAATGTTGGGCAAAATATAGAGAAAAGTGAACCTTGGTGCACTCTTTTTGGGAATGTAAACTGATTAGCCAGTATGGAAAACAGTACGGAGTTTTCTCAAAATACTAAAAATAAAACTACCATATGATCCTACAATTCCAACTCAATGGACATGAATCTGAGCAAACTCTGGGAGATACTGAAGGACCAGGGAGGCTTGAATACTGCAGTCCATGGGGTTGCAGAGTCAGACACAACATAGCAACTGAATAACAACAACAATGATCTTGCAACTCCATTCTTAGGCATATATTTTGATAAGCTCCACTATTTTGAAAAGATACATGCACCCCAATGCTCATAGCAGCAGTATTTACAATAGTGATAGTATGGAAGCAATTCAAGTGTCCATCAACAGATAGATGGATGTAGAAGTTGTGGTATAGATACAATATTCCATGGGCATATATGTCATGGAATATTACTCAAAAAATTCAAATGGATGTATATGAATAAAGAAAACACTCACAGATATTTTAAAAAATGACTAGTGTTTACTAAAGTGGAGAGAGAAGAAGGGAGGAGCAAATAAGGGTATGGAATTAAGAGATTAAAAACAGCTAACAAAGGGAACTATTAGTATTATCTTCTAATAACTTTTAATGGAGTGTACTCTACAAAAATACTGAATCATTATTCTATACACCTGAAAGTAACATAATATTATATATAATATTATAAATCAACTATAATTCAATTAAAATATATTAACTAGATGTTTTACCTCTAAGATGGGGAACAAACCAAGGATATTTCTTTTCATCACTTATCCCACATTGTACTAGAAATCTTATCTAATAAAATTAGAGAAGCAGAGAAAAATATAGATACTTTGGAAAAAAATATATAACCATCTTTGTGACATAGCTATGGAAAAAATTCCTAAGAATAATAATATAAAAATAACATTCTTGAGCTTACGAACTATTATAGTAGGTTGTAGGATACAAGGTTAAGATACAAAAAAGAAAAGAAAAACAATTGATTTCTTATATACCATCAAAGAATGATTGGAATTAGAAATNGAAAATTCCTAAGAATAATAATATAAAAATAACATTCTTGAGCTTACGAACTATTATAGTAGGTTGTAGGATACAAGGTTAAGATACAAAAAAGAAAAGAAAAACAATTGATTTCTTATATACCATCAAAGAATGATTGGAATTAGAAATTAAAACACAACACCATAACATTAATACAAAAAATTTAGTCATAAATCTATCAAAATATGTGCAAGATCCATATGAGGAAAATTACCAAACTCTGATGAAAGCAATAAAAGAAAGTGTAAATACATGTAGATATACTGCATGCTCATGGAAAAGAAGACTCAGTATGTTATGGTGTCAGTTCTTCCCAACTTGATCTGTAGATTCACAATGGCAATCACAATTATAGCAAGTTACTTTGTGAATATAATTTTTAAAGGATTCTAATATTTACATGGAAATTCAAAAATATAGATTAGCCAATGGAATATTCAAGAAAAATTTNATGTTATGGTGTCAGTTCTTCCCAACTTGATCTGTAGATTCACAATGGCAATCACAATTATAGCAAGTTACTTTGTGAATATAATTTTTAAAGGATTCTAATATTTACATGGAAATTCAAAAATATAGATTAGCCAATGGAATATTCAAGAAAAATTTAAAAGTGATAAAACTGACCCTTCTTGACAAGATAAAGTTATTAAAAATGCAGTGTTATTGAAATAGATAAATTGATCAATGAAGTAGAGTAGAAAACATAGAAATACACACACTTAACTACAGTCAACTGATGTTTGATAAAAGAGCAAAGGCAATAAAATGGGAAAAGAATAATCTTTAAACAATAGGGCTGGAACAACTGGGCATTCATATGTAAATAAAAATGATATTGACCTTATGTTTTTCACAAAGATTAACTCAAAGTAGATCTCAAACCTAAGTTAATTGCAAAGCTCAAACTTCAGAAATATAGGTGAAAATCTAGATGACCTTGGGTTTGACAAAGTTTTGTTTTGACACAACATTAAAGGCAACATCCATGAAAGAAAAAAATATAAGCTCGATTTCTTCAAAATTATACAATTTTGCTGTGCCAATTACACTGTTAAAATAATGAGAACACAATGCACACATGGGGGAAAATATTGTCAATACTGCACATCTATTAAAATAGCCAAAATTCCACATACTGCCAACACAAAATGCTGTTGAGAACGTGAAACAACTGGCACACTCTTTTATTACTGATGGGAATACAAAATAGTACAACCACTTTGGAAGGCAGTTTAGCAGTTTCTTACTAAATAAACATACTTTTACAATGCAATTCAACAATTAAACTTCCTGATAGTTACCTAAATGACTTTAAAACTTTTGAACTGACAAAAACCTACATACAAATGTGGACGGCAGCTTTATTTATAATTGCCCAAATGTGGTTGCACCTGTAGGTGGGCATCCCTCCTGCTTCATTGAGTTCTGGGAGAGCAGACACACCCTGTATAAGTTACCTCTGAGTGGATGTGGCCGCTGGAGAGGGCCCTCCCACTGCCTGTATGCTCACCAGGGCCTGGAGGTGGCCAGGCCTGGCCAGCTCTCTNTGGGCATCCCTCCTGCTTCATTGAGTTCTGGGAGAGCAGACACACCCTGTATAAGTTACCTCTGAGTGGATGTGGCCGCTGGAGAGGGCCCTCCCACTGCCTGTATGCTCACCAGGGCCTGGAGGTGGCCAGGCCTGGCCAGCTCTCTATCACTTTCCAGACATTTACATGGGGCCTGTGCTTTTCCTGAGGAGTCCCTAGTAGTTCAGACCATAAAGAATCTGCCCTTAATGCAGGAGACCCCTGTTTGATCCCTGGGTCAGGATGATCCCTTGGAGAAGGGAATGGCTACCCACTCCAGTACTCCTGCTTAGAGAATTTCATGGAAACAGAAGCCTGGAAGGCAACAGTCAATGAGGTTGCAAAGAGTCTGACACAATTGAGTGACTAACACTTTCATTTTCATTTTCTGTGCTTTTGCTAAGATTTTTCTCCTTATGGAATTGAGAAGTCTGTCTGAGCTGGAGAGGGCTTGAAGCCATCCTTTTAAAATAAGAAATGTAAGGTCCAGGGGAGAAAACGCCACTTATTGCAGGAGGCTGTTGAGAGATGGGTGGTCAGTCAATGTGTGCTGAGCATGTTGCAGAGGTCAGGAGGGCCTTAGACCAGGACTAGGAAGGCAAGGAAGAGGCCAGCAGCAGGGATGATCCTGGTGGCTCTTCTCACAGGGTGTGGGCAATGGAGTGAACCATATTGTGACATTCAGGCAGGGGCCTGTGGCTTATTCAGCCAGTTCCAGCAGCTCCTCTTTTGCAAGCACTGTGCTTTGCTGTGGCAACTTCTTCCATGGCAGGGCCTAGCCCATGCTGAGTACTTCAGCTGCAACTGGGAAGCNGAGTGAACCATATTGTGACATTCAGGCAGGGGCCTGTGGCTTATTCAGCCAGTTCCAGCAGCTCCTCTTTTGCAAGCACTGTGCTTTGCTGTGGCAACTTCTTCCATGGCAGGGCCTAGCCCATGCTGAGTACTTCAGCTGCAACTGGGAAGCACAGACCAATGCTGGAACCAGCTGAAGTATGTGATTTAGGATCAGATGGGACAGACAAGTACTTGGAAGACATCAGGGGATTATGCCTAAACTGTGACAAGTCTCCTTCTTAAAAGTTCAGGCCATCCTGCTGGACTCCATCGTCCCGCCTCCCTGACAGCTAGATGTGGGTTTGCCAGTAAATATTGGCCAATGCGAATTTAATGAAAGGATGTGTGTCACTTAGGGAGTGCCCTGAAAAGCATGGATGTGTCTTGCCCTTTTCCCTTCTCTGCTGTCTGGTGACTATGGGAACAGTTATCTTGAACAAAGAAATGAAAATATTATGAGAATTGGGAGATTCCCTTCCAGGCTNGAAAGGATGTGTGTCACTTAGGGAGTGCCCTGAAAAGCATGGATGTGTCTTGCCCTTTTCCCTTCTCTGCTGTCTGGTGACTATGGGAACAGTTATCTTGAACAAAGAAATGAAAATATTATGAGAATTGGGAGATTCCCTTCCAGGCTGATGGAGAAGGCAATGGCACCCCACTCCAGTACTCTTGCCTGGAAAAATCCCATGGATGGAGGAGCCTGGTAGGCTGCAGTCCATGGAGTCGCTAAGAGTCAGACACGAATGAGTGACTTCACTTTCACTTTTCACTTTCATGCATTGGAGAAAGAAATGACAACCCACTCCAGTGCCTGGAGAATCCCAGGGATGGTGGAGCCTGGTGGGCTGCCGTCTATAGGGTCACACAGAGTTGGACACGACTGAAGTGACTTAGCAGCAACAGCAGCAGCTTCTAGGCTGACAACCACTTTCAATCATCTCAGCAGAAGCCAGGGATAGAGATGGATTACTCAGAAAAGATCTAGGGAGAAACCTCTTGTCTAATGAAGTGAATTCCCATGACACACACAAGAGACTCCCAAGGTTGAAAATTTCACACCAGTAGAACTATTGCCAGCTTGGACAGTGAGAGACAGAGAGGGGGCAAAACAAAAGAGGGCTGTTGAACTCCCAAAATTCTAGGGGCAGGAAACAGGCTGATTAAAGAACACAGATATAAACAGGGACTTAGTTTGGTTCAGTGCAGTTGCTCAGTTGTGTCCGACTCTTTAAGACCCTATGGTCTGCAGAATGCCAGGCTTCCCTGTCCATCACCAACTCCCACAGCTTGCTCAAACTCATGCCCATTGTATCAGTGATGCCATCTAACTATCTCATCTTCTGTTGTCCCCTTCTCCTTCTGTCCTCAATCTTTCCCAGCATCAGGGACTTTTCCAATGAGTCAGTTCTTCACATCAGGTGGCCAAAGTATTGGAGTTTCAGCTTCAGCATCAGTCCTTCCAATAAATATTCAGGACAGATTTCCTTTAGGATTGAGTGGTTTGATCTCCTTGCAATCCAAGGGACTCTCAAGAATCTTCTCCAACACCACAGTTCAAAAGCATCAATTCTTCAGCACTCCACTTTCTTTATAGTCCAACTCTCACATCCAAACATGACTACTGGCACTATCCTTTAGGGAAAAGAACAGATGGCTCCTGAGGAGGCAGCTCAAACCCAGATGACGTGCTCAGGCCCTAAAACCTATCGTTGTTTGTGCTGCTAAATTATGTAACTGGTTGAAACCAGTGATATCTTTTCCTTATATGGTGTCCCATTGTGAAGGGCAGTGTCCTGTGTCTTATCACTGGTGTCCTATGCATCTCCCACTGATTTTGAGAAGCAAGCAAGTTATAAAACTTGATAGGAAGAAAAAAAATTACCTCTTATAAAAAAGATAGGAGTTTTGTCCCAAGATGGACCCAGAACTCACTCATACCTGATTTTAGACAATGAGATTGGAGACTTTGGAGCTAATGAAATTTATATGAGACTTCGATGGATAGGCACTTTTGGTGATGTTGGGATGAGATGAATGCATTCTGTACATGAAATGACTGTGGATCCTGAGGCTACAGACTCCAGCTTGAGGTAGTAGCATAACTTCACTTTATGTATATGTCTTGGTCTCCCAAAACTCTGAACATTACCTTATATTGCAAAAGACTTTTGTAGCTGGAAAATTATTAATATTACAGTGGTTGACTCATAATCTAAATGGATATTGGATCATTCTGTTCTTAGCAGAAAATAAAGATATGACAATATGAGACTAAAATAATAGAAGTATCCCAGAAGATGATTTAATCTCACTTCTAGCATCTCAGATTTTAATCAGCTTCTATGTCCCAATCTAAAGTTAACCACTCAAAAATACTAGAAACTCTCATATTCATGATGAGATGGCATTATTTTAGGTCTAATACATCTAACAGGAGTATTAACACCAAAATAAATAAATAAATAAATAAGAAGGACTTAGTGTAGAATCCCAAGGAAGGGGTATGAGTGGAGCATTCAAAAGTTATAAGAAAAATTTTAATCAATAAAGGACAGAAATTGTACGGACCTAAGAGAAGAAGATATTAAGAAGAGGTGGCAAGAATACACAGAAGAACTATACAAAAAAGATCTTCATGACCAAGATAATCATGATGGTGCGATCACTCACCTAGAGCCAGACATCCTGGAATGTGAAGTAAGTGGGCCTTAGAAAGCATAACTATGAATAAAGCTAGTGAAGGTGATGGGATTACAGTTGAGCTATTTCAAATCCTGAAAGGTGATGTTGTGAAAGTGCTGCACTCAATATGCCAGCAAATTTGGATACCTCAGCAGTGGCCACAGGACTGGAAAAGGTCAGTTTCCATTCCAATACCAAAGAAAGGCAATGCCAAAGAATGCTTAAACTGCCGAACAATTGCGCTCATCTCACATGCTAGTAAAGTAATGCTAAAAATTCTCCAAGCCAGGCTTCAGCAACACATGCACCATGAACTATGAGATGTTGAAGCTGGTCTTAGAAAAGGCAGAGGAACCAGAGATCAAATTGCCAACATCCGCTGGATCATGGTAAAAGCAAGAGAGTTCCAGAAAAACATCTATTTCTGCTTGATTGACTATGCCAAAGCCTTTGACTGTGTGGATCACAGTAAACTGTGGAAAATTCTGAAAGAGATGGGAA
>SJYV01023012.1:0-14593 GCA_006410875.1 Neotragus pygmaeus | reverse complement strand
GTCCTATTGCTTTAATCTTGTCCTTCCCAAAACTCCAGCCGGGTGGTGGTTCCTCCTGAAACTGCAGGGCATGGAACTGCAGGGTGCGGTGTCTTTTCCCTCGACCTCACAACTTCATGGCAAATAAATGGGGAAACAATAGAAACAGTAACAGACTTTACTTTTGGAGGCTCCAAAATCACTGGAGATGGTGACTGCAGCCATGAAATTAAAAAGACACTTGCTCCTTGGAAGAAAAGCTATTATTAACCTGGACAACATATTAAAAAGCAGAGACATTACTTTTCTGGCAAACGTCTGTCTAATCAAAGCTAAGGTTTTCCCAGTAGACATGTATGGATATGAGAGTTGGACTATAAAGAAAGCTGAGGGCAGAAGAATTGATGCTTTCGAACTGTGGGGTTGGAAGAGACTCTTGAGAGTCCCTTGGATTGCAAGGAGATCCAACCAGTCCATCCTAAATGATATCAGTCCTTGGTGTTCATTGGAAGGACTGATGCTGAAGCTGAAACTCCAATACTCTGGCCACCTGAGGTGAAGAACTGACTCGTTGGAAAAGACCCTGATGCTGGGAAAGATTGAAGGCAGAAGAGGACGACAGCGGGTGGGATGGTTGGATGGCATCACCGACTCAATGGACATGAGTTTCAGCAAGCTCGGGGAGTTAGTGATGGACAGGGAAGCCTGGCGTGCTGCAGTCCACGGGGTCGCAAAGAGTCAGACATGACTGAGCAACNAGCGGGTGGGATGGTTGGATGGCATCACCGACTCAATGGACATGAGTTTCAGCAAGCTCGGGGAGTTAGTGATGGACAGGGAAGCCTGGCGTGCTGCAGTCCACGGGGTCGCAAAGAGTCAGACATGACTGAGCAACTGAACTGAATTGAAAAGAGAGAATACCTGTAAGCATCCAACACAGAACCTGGGGGCTCTGCTCAAAAAACATCAGCATTATTATCACTCTGAGTCTCTATGACTTACCTTGCCCCATTGACAGCCCCACATCCTCCTTTCCTTGTTACCCTTACCTTGTTTCCTTGTTACTCCAGAAACCCTCTATTCACTTTCGCTCTTCATCTCTAAAGCCAAACACGTCCACGGACCTCGGGAGTTCCGCGGCAACGCCGGACTGCTTCCCCAAACCGCGGCTCTGCCACTTCCTGCAGAAGTTCCGACTGGACGTCAACTCCGCGAAAAACAGTTCCGCCTAGAGCCCAGCGTTCTCTCTCGCAACTCCAGCGCCAACCGCTCTAAGCATATTGAGCCCAGCCGGTACCCGGCACGGCCGGAGCGCAGGAAGTGGGCGGGGCGAAACGGGGAGGGACTTCCAGGAGGAGGCGGCTGGTTTGAAAATTGACAACGGTCGGTGTTTGCTGACTTTTGACTTCGCNAACTCCAGCGCCAACCGCTCTAAGCATATTGAGCCCAGCCGGTACCCGGCACGGCCGGAGCGCAGGAAGTGGGCGGGGCGAAACGGGGAGGGACTTCCAGGAGGAGGCGGCTGGTTTGAAAATTGACAACGGTCGGTGTTTGCTGACTTTTGACTTCGCGTGTAGCTGCTCTACAGACTCGCCGCCGTTCTGTGGGCGGCTGCTGCGGTAGGTGAGAGCAAAGAGACACGCGTGGACGAGTCCGGGAGACAGTGTATGCTCTCTCGCTCTGTTGCCACGGGCCTGACACTGTTTTCGTTACACGCGTCGCTGGGGAGGAGGCTGCAGAAGCCCGCCTTTGGGTGGTGCGGGTGAGCGCATTGGTCGTTTTAGTTAGACTTTAGTCCCCAAAACAATCTGAACTCATTTCCTACGGAACGAATGTCTGCCGTCTGGTACAGCAAAGATTACTCGAGAAGAAACTTGCGGTCCAGCTGGTCAGTTGAAGGTTGTATTTTTAACAGATTTATTTAGAAGCTAACGGGGTTCCAGATGCTGTCATAAATTTCCGTTACTCACACATCGCTTAACCAAAGTCAAAACCAAAAATCGAAAGGCTGAAATATGTTGTTGTTCAGTCGCCAGGTCGTGCTCTTTGCGATCCACTGGACCACAGCTCGTCAAGCTGCTGGGTGATATTAGAAATATCATGCTTAATCCAAAAGTCAGGAAGAAGGCGGTGTGTATATAGCGCTTTGCGTGCATGGCGCGATCATTTTTCCCTGAATATCTTCGGGAAACTCTTCAATTTTTTTAGGTTGGGTCTTTTTTCTCCTTGTTTAGTATCAGCTCCCTGGTTTTTGATTTTCACGATGTAGTTTGTTTTAGAAAATGAACCTACTGTGCGCTGGTTTGTGGTGTTGCAGATAATGGGACACCGAGAATGGTGTCCGAGACGTGATTAGCAGTAAATGGCCTGCTACTTTACATATTAGGTCATTTATATACTTTATCTCACCAGAGAGCTCAAACTGGATTGGAAGGTGTCTTCACCTAACTTTTTCTCTTCCTTTCCTACCTGTTCCGTTCTCCCTCCCTCTCTCCACATACTCGTGAATAAATTGGAACTGAAATTGTACTATCAAAGAAAACAGAAGTTAGATAGGAGAGGTGGTTTCAAAGGGAAACATTGGAAGTTTGGGAAATATCCTGGAAGAGACTAACTTATAACAGAAAATTGATTAGGTTATTAAATTGTAGAAGTTTTTAAAGCCAAGCAGAAACATTTGAATTTAATGTGATGGGTAAGGCAAGTATTTATTTTTGTAAAGATGTTACCTGATGCATTTGTTGTTCTATGCAAATTAACCTGATAGCAAAGTGCACAAGACTTTAGAAGGTAGAGATGTGTGGTAATAATTATGAAGATATTGTATTTTGCACCTCTTTCTCTATTGGAATAATTTCTGATCCAGATATATTAACAGTTTGTTTTGGAAAATTGACTTTTTCTGCAGTCTTTCTTTGGGCAATGATTTTTAAATCTATGACTTAGATGAAAATGTAGAATGCATATTTATGTTAAAAGGGACATATAACATGTGAGGTGTTAGAAGCTGGATACAAAAAGATTTTGACAGTAAGAGTTGGACTGTGAAAAAAGCTGAGGACCAGAGGATTGATGCTTTTGAACTGTGGTGTTGGAGAGGACTCTTGACAGTCCCTTGGATTGCAAGGAGATCCAACCAGTCTATCCTAAAGGAAATCAGTCCTGCGTGTTCATTGGAAGGACTGATGGTGAGGCTGAAACTCCAATACTTTGGCCACCTCATGCAAAGAGTTGACTCATTGCAAAAGACCCTGATGCTGGGAGGGATTGGGGGCAGGAGGAGAAGGGGATGACAGAGGATGAGAAGGTTGGATGGCATCACCGACTCGATGCACATGAGTTTGAGTGATCTCCAGGAGTTGGTGATGGACAGGAAGGCCTGGCGTGCTGTGATTCATGGGGTTGCAAAGAGTTGGACACGACTGAGTGACTGAACTGAACTGATAGAAGGAAAGTCTGGAATTAGGAGATTCAATAACAGGAAATTGGAATAATAGGAAATGTTTGCATTATGAAATTCAATAGTATGAAATAGGAATAATGGGGAATTCAATCATAGGAAGTACAAATCCTTAAGGTTCAAATAATCAGTTATGTAAAAAGAGCATGGAGAAGTCCTGGCTGGTGGACTACAAAGTCATATAAGAAGTCATGGAGAAGTGGGGTATGTTGACTGACACACACACACACACACTTGTCAGTAAGTGTTATAATAGCATTATATCAGCAGTGACTATTGCCAACTATATTGATATTCCACCGTAATCAGACCGTATCTGGAGTATTATGTTCAGTTTGAGCATTACATTTTAAGAAGACACTGATGAAATAGTTTTAGAGGAAAGTGAGCAGAATGATAATTTCTAAAACAGTCATAAATGGAGTGGCTATTCTTTAACTATACTTACTTCAGATCAGAGAGAAAAAAAAGAGTAAGCTCCCCCAGAGAAGGGAATGGCAAGCACTTAAGTATTCTTGCCTGGAGAATTCCATGGTCAGAAGAGCCTGGTGGGCTACAATCCATGGTGTCGCAAAGAGTGATGCTGACATGACTGATGACTTTTATTCACTTACAGCTATTCTGTTCGTACTCTTTTTTTTTTTTTTTCTCTCTGGTCCTACTTACATCTTAAACCTTATTAATCATCTCACTGTGTATCATTAAATAGAATGTCAAATCAGAGTACAATACAGCTTATTGTTTATTTACTCTATGTTGCTGTTGTTTGTGTATAGATTCTGCTGATAGTGTTACCTATATATTTTACTTTGAAGATTAATTCTCAGGATCTTATTGAACTTTGCCTTCCAAACTTTAAAAAAAAACACAAAAAACAAAAAACATACTTTCTCATCTGTCTGTTCAACCTAAGTCCTCTTTCCCATGAAAAAGAAAACAGTATTACTTAAATTTGAAAATGACTGTGTTGCTTTAGAATAAAAGCTGTTTTAGAATATATATGTGTGTGTATATATGTGTATGTGTGTGTGTATTTGTTTTTAATGTCACCTTACTAGGATGTATGATGGTTTGATGATAGCACCACCATAAATATAGCTCAGCCCCGGCTTGTTAGTTTTGTCCTAACATTTGTCAGCTTCCCGGTGGTGAGAACTGCTGGTTGTGCCATGTTTCTGACCTTTGTTTTTAATTCCTTCAAGCGAACAGGAGACTCCCAAGATGGAAACTTTGTCTTTTCCCAGATATAATGCAGCTGAAGTTGTGGTTCATATTCGAAACAAAATCTTAACAGGAGCTGACGGTAAAAACCTCTCCAAGAATGATCTTTCTCCAAATCCCAAGGTAAAATGTGGTTCTTTTTGCATGTGGTTAGTATACAGGCTACACTAGGTGTGTAATGTGTGGGGAAAGGCATGTATATCACTGTTTGATATAGGCTAGTAACTTTAACCCAGAGAAAATCTGTCAACTAGAGTTATTTTAAAATAACTGTTTTTATGTGGGGCAACCGGCATTCCCACTAGGAATTCAAGTCTTTAATGCAGTTATTTTCTTCCAAAAAAAGCTTCTAAACCATAGATGTATTACAGTATATTAAACTTTTTATTATTAGAGTAGTGGTCTGAGGGTATCATTTATTGGTAAAGCTTGAAGGAACTTACTCCAGGTAGTTTCCAATCACAAAAAGTGCTTAGAAGCAATCTTCTTGGGAAGCCTACAGATTAATTTTCTTGCATTATGCCCCAATGGGGAATTGTCTTGTTTTGACAGATAGTGGTTTTTTATGTCTTTAGTTGTTAAATGCAAAAATGAACTATTCATGTGTCACAGAAAATCCCAAAGTCTCCTTCCATTTTCCTGTGTTCATCTTGAAGTGATAACATAATAAAACCTGGTTTAATGATGTAGAACTTAAACTTTTTGATCTTGATGACTCTTTAATTCTTTAAAATGGAAGGAATAATCTCAGAATAAACAAACTTGTTTGTATATGGATGACAAAAGATTCTATTGGCCAGTGTTTGGGAATTGCTGATTTAGAAGGTGAAAGTTAAAAATCCCATACTATCCTATTAAATGTATACCTCCTGGATCATAGTAGTCCCTTAAACAGCTAAGGCATCTTAATTAACATCTGAGGCGTCAAACAAGGTTTCCCATGTTCTTTTTAAAAACAAAACAAAAATGCCCTCATTATTTTTGTCGTATGTTTGATGGCATGTTTTGAAAGACTAACCTATTCTTCCATTCCCTAATGTGGATAGATTGCCTGGATTAGATTTGAATATTCTTGTTATCATTCTGTGTATAAGCCTAAACAACTGATCTTATTGACCAGCACATATGACTTAGCACATATAAGCACACTGATGAGTATATAAGGTGTTTTAAAATATGGAAAAATTAAGGATGAGATGTATGGAGAGAGTAACATGGAAACTTACAATACCATATGTAAAATAGATAGCCAACAGGAATTTGCTGTATGACTCAGGGAACTCAAACAGGAGCTCTAACAATCTAGAGGGGTAGGATGGGGAGGGAGGCTCAGGAGGGAGGGCACACGGGTGTACCTATGGCTGATATTTGACAGAAAACAGCAAAATTCTATAAAGCAATTATCCTTCAATTAAAAAATAAAGTGGCAAAAAATATATTTCAAGGGAAACGGGGTAATGTTGTCACTCTTCTTTTTATCCATTAACTACAGTATTGGACAATAATGGTGATAGTGGTACAACAGAGTGTTAAAAGTTACTTTTCTGTTATAGCCTGAAGTCTTGCATATGATCTACATGAGAGCTTTACAGATCGTATATGGAATTCGACTGGAGCATTTTTACATGGTGGGTTTAAGATGAAGCAATATTATGTTCTTTTGCTGCATTTCTCCTGCTCACATTGAGTATTGGTTTTCAGGATAGGAAATTCTTCACTTTATTTTTAGCAAAATCAAAGACTTATTTAAAGTTAATGTCATTTACAAAGGAATCTTAGGTGTAGTAATGATTTATATTGATAGCTTTACTAAGATGAAAACTATTACTGAAAACCTAGATGACACAAGTTACTGATTCCCTGCAGTTATTCACAGATTTCCAGGCTAGTCTTCAGAGACTACAATAAGCAATAGCAAAGTCTTCACAGATACTGTTCTCTTCTCAGGAAGGACTTCCAAATTAGGATAAGAGATATGCACTGAGATTGAAAACAGTTGAAATAAAGCAGTTGAACTTTTAGCAAATTAGGTATCTCTTGTAGGAAGATTATTTTTCTTAATCTTTTTTTGCTGTTAAATCATCAGGGCATCAATTGAAGATGTACGAAAAGGCAATATCTGTAGAATCTCAATATATATTGTTTGAAAATCTAAAGGTTTGTCATTTATTTGCTGTGAAACCTTGTTAAGGCTTAATTTCTTTGTCTATAAAATAAGGTTAATACTCTGTTCTACTGTTGTTATAAAAATTAAGGGATATGTTAAGAATATGTTTATATAATTAAGGAGGGTACCTGATATTTAGCAAATGCTAACGATTACCCCTTTATTTTTTCATTCATTTAAAAAGTCTTTATTAAGCACTCACTATGAACTGAACATTATTAATATTAGTGACATGTCAGGTTTGGGCCAGGATCTGCATTGTTTGTTTAAATTAATGATAGTAAGTTAATATATTTTGATTTTAATCTGTGATTAAACTTTCTTGAGGTTGAAAAATTTTCTCATTTTGTCTAATCAATTTGTAACTTGGATTCTGTGATTTATTACATTTAGATGCCAGTGAACTCTGAGGTCATGTATCCACATATAATGGAAGGCTTCTTACCAGTCAGCAATTTGTTTATTCATTTGTAAGTAAAGAGTCATTATTTTCTTAGTCCACATTCGTATTTTCATTACATTTGGCTTTCTTAAAGACATGATTTTCTTTGGAAAGGACTTTCTACCATTTTTCTCTCCACTCCCTCCCATAAATATTAAAAATTGTACATTTCCAGCAAATACAGCTAACTGCCCCCACTTCAGTTCTTTCAGTTGATGTATTAAGATACTATGAGTCTAAAATTGTTAGAGTTTTGCATCTTAGAGAGTCCTAGTACTTCCAAGAGTATGTGTTGTTTATTAGAATCTATAACTATACCTTGGTATTACATGAATACTTTTGTAATATACAGAAAAAAGTAGATTTCAGTGCTATATGATTATGTATTATAGTAGACTTCTGACTCAGTCCTATGATATTGAGAAATATATCCAGAAATCTTTTTGATAAAAATATGTTTATCCTCTTTGACTTAGTATGTAATTCAAAAGATACTTTTCAACATGCTTGCTCCACTTTATCTTCAAGGGACTCATTTCTGCCCATCTGTCGGGTGAATGACTTTGAGATTGCTGATATTCTATATCCAAGTAAGTGAAAATTAAAACAGTTTTTAATGTTTGGCCTTAATCTAACATTTTACCTTTCTATCAATAATGTGAAAAAAAGAAAAGACTTAAAGGAACTTGGATTTAGAAAGTGTGTCTTGATTCTCAAGGATGAATTTTTTAATATCCCATTATTGGAAATTATTCCTTTGTAAAGTCACAGAAAAGCTGTTTTTTTGATTAGTTTTTCTTAACTTCTAACATTTGAAAATGTTCTGTAAATTTGAGATTATGAATACAAACAATATGTAAGCTGTAATGTTGCATAATGAATTAATCATACCAGTTTTATCAAATATCATAATTTTTTTACCATGAAGAAAACACCTTTTAACACTGATAATCATGATAGTCATGATATTGTATTAAAATGTAAAGTTCTCCTAATTTTGTGTCCCTTAATTTATTTGACTGTTTAGTATTTACAAATCAAGTTATTTTATGTTTCAAGATATTAGGTGTACTATATAAAAATTTATTTTTTATCCCATTTTGGATCTCCTTTTTTGTTTGTTTATTGGCGTATAAATTATACAAAATAAAAATTCACGAATTTTTAATGCAACTGAATAAATCTTAGCAAAAGTATATAGTTATATAACCAGCACCACAGTCATGACCCCTCAAAGTTCCCTTATATCCATTTACAGTCTACTTTTTATCACTATAATATTTTCACTCTTCAGAAGCTCATGTAATTGAAATCATATAGTCTATAGTCTTTTGTGTCTGGCTTCTTTAATTTAGCATAGTGCTTTTGAGATTTGTTCACGTTATTGCATTTATTAGTACTTTGTTCTTTTATTTTAGAGTAGCAGTCTATCATAAGTATACAGTTTATTTATCCATTGTCCAGTTGGTAAGATGTTTGAATTGCTTCCAGTTTTGGCCGTTGTCTATAAAGTTGCTGTGAACATTAGTGTACAAATCTTAGTATGCACATATTTTCATTTCTATGGATAAAGGTTGCTGTTGTTCATTTGCTCAGTCTTGTCTGACTCTTCGTGACCTCATGGACTGCAGCACACTAGGCTTCCCTGACCTTCACCATCTCCCAGAGCTTGCTCAAACTCATGTCCGTGGAGTCAGTGATGCCATCCAACCATCTCATCCTCTATGGTCCCCTTTTCTTCCTGCTTTCAATCTTTCCCAGCATTGGGGTCTTTTCTAATGAATCGACTTTTTACAACAGGTGGCCAAAATATTGGAGCTTCAGCTTCAGCATCAGTCCTTCCAATGAATAGTTAGGACTGATTTCCTTTAGTATTGACTGGTTTGATCTCCTTGCAGTCCAAGGGACTCTCAAGAGTCTACTCCAACACCACAAATCAGAAGCATCAATTCTTCGGCGTTCAGCCTTCTTTATGGTCCAACTCTCACATCCATACATGACTACTGGGAAGAGCATTGCTTTGACTATATAGATCTTTGTTGTCAAAGTGTTTACCCTAATTTTTAATATGCTGTCTAGGTTGATTATAACTTTTCTTCCAAGGAGCAAGTGTCTTTTAATTTTGTGGCTGCAGTCACCATCTCCAGTGATTTTGGAGCCCAAGAAAATAAAGGCTATCACTGTTTCCATTCTTTACCCATCTATTTGCCATGAAGCTATGGGACTGGATGTAATAATCTTGGGTTTTTGAATGTTGTTTTAGGGCAGCTTTTCACTCTCTTTCACCTTCATCAAGAGACTCTTTAGTTCCTCTTCACTTTATCCCATAATGTTGGTGTCATCTGCATATCTGAAGTTATTGATATTTCTCCCTGCAATCTTGATTCCAGCTTGTGCTTCATCCAGCCTAGCATCTCTCATGATGATACTCTGCATATAAGTTAAATAAGCAGGGTGACAGTATACAGCCTTGACATACTACTTTCTCTTTTTGGAACCAGTCTGTTATTCCATTTCCATTTCTAACTGTTGCCTCCTGACCTGTATACAGATTTCTCAAGAGGCAGTTCAGATGGTCTGGTATTCCCATGTCTAAGAATTTTCCAGTTTGTGGTGATGCACACAGTTAAATACTTTGGCATAGTCACTAAAGCAGAAATAGATGTTTTTCTGGAACTGTCTTGGTTTTTCAGTGATCCAGCAGATGTTGGCAATTTGATCTCTGGTTCCTCTGCCTTTTCTAAAACCAGCTTAAACATCTGGAAGTTCATGGTTCACATATTGCTGAAGCCTGCCTTGGAGAGTTTTGAGCATTACTTTACCAGCGTGTGAGATGAGTGCAATTGTGCAGTAATTTGAGCATTCTTTGGCATTGCCTTTCTTTGGGATTGGAATGCAAACTGACCTTTTCCAGTCCTGTGGCCACTGCTGAGTTTTTAAAATTCGTTGGCATATTGAGTGCATCACTTTCACATCATCATCATTTAGGACTTGAAATAGTTCAACTGGAATTCCATCACCTCCACTAACTTTGTTCGTAGTGATGCTTCCTAAGGCCCACTTGACTTCACATTCCAGAATGTCTGGCTCTAGATGAGTGATCATTTCATTGTGATTATCTGTGTTGTGAAGATCGTTTTTGTATAGTTCTTCTGTGTATTCTTGCCACCTTTTCTTAATATCTTCTGCTTCTGTTAGGTCCATACCATTTCTGTCCTTTATCGAGCCCATCTTTGATGAAATGTTCCTTTGGTATCTCTAATTTTCTTGAAGAGATCTCTAATCTTTCCTATTCTATTGTTTTCCTCTATTTCTTTGCATTGATCACTGAGGAAAGCTTTCTTATCTCTCTTTGCTATTCTTTGGAACTCTGCATTCAGATGGGATAAATACTAAACGTAGAAATGCTGCTTTACATAGTAAACACATGCTTAACCTTTTCGGAAATTACCAAACTGTTCTTCTAAGTGGCTGTATCGTTAAGCTCTAGTGTATTGCCATTGGCAGTATGGGATAGTTTCAATTCCTCTACATCCTTCTTGTACTCAATGCTGTAGGTTTTTAATTTGACATGCTAAAGGCTGTCTCTTAGTTTCCCAGGTGGCACAGTAGTAAAAAATCCACCTGCTAATGCAGGAGGCACAATTACATGGGTTTGATTCCTGGATCAGGGAAGACCACGTGGAGTAGGAAATGACAACCCACTCCAGTATTCCTGCCTGGAATATTCCATGGACAAAGAAGCATGGTGGGCTACAGTACATGGATCACAAAAAGTGGGACATGACTGAGCCCACACGCATGTAAAGACTGTCTAGTTATGTTTCATGGTTTCAATTCACATCTCCCTCATGGCTAGATAATAATGAGCAAACTTTCATATGCTTATTTGCTATCCATATATCTTTGGTGAAGTATCTATTTGAATCATTTAGCTAGCTTTTAAAAATTGAATCGTTTGTCTTATGATTGAGTTGGAAGGTTTCTTCAGATATTTTGGAAACAAGGAGTTTATCAGATACGTGTTATACAGGTTTTTCCCTTGGTCTGTTACTTGCTTTTTCAGTTTCATAACCATGTCTTTTCAAAAGCAAGATGTATTTCAGTTTTTAATATTCTAATTGATATTCTTTATTTTGTCATTCATAAAATGATTTTTTCCATTCTATCAGAAAATCTTGGCCTCAAGGATTTATTTGGCTAAATTTTACTCCTTTATTTTGCTGTAAACGTATTATAGTTTCCACCTTTATTATTTAATGCCTACATTTTTGAATATTATGTGAGGCAAAGGGCAAGTTTCATTTTTTTCCTTTATGCATATGATTATCAAAGTATTCTAGCATCACTCATTGAAAAGCTTATCCATTTGCCATTGAACTACCCTGGCATTTTTGTCAAAAGTAATTGATTCTGCACATCTATTAGGATGGCAGAAATCTAAAACACTGACAATACCAAATGCTGATGAGGAAGGATATGGAGCAACAGGAACTTTCATTTATCTCTTGTGGGAATGCAAAATAGTATAGCAGCCTTGGAAGACAGTTGTCAGTTTCTTACAAAGCTAAGTGTATTCTTACTGTATGATCTAATAGTCATGTGCCTTGTTATTTATCCAAACATCTAGAAAGCACATGTCCACACAAAAACCTGCTAACATCTTTTTGCAGCTTTATTCATAATTGTCAAAACCTAGAAGCAAGCAAGACATCCTTCAGTAGGTGAATGGATGAAATAGTACATCAAGCCAGGGGAATGTTACTTAGTGCTATAAAGAAATGAGTTATGAAGCAATAAAAAGACGTCAGGAATCTCAGATGCATATCACTAAGTATAAGAAGTCAGTCTGCAAATGCTATTTACAGTACTATTACAATTATGACAATCTGAAAAAGGCAAAAACTATGAAGATAGTAAAAAGATCACTGTTTGCCAGGGACTGCGGGGGGAGAAAGAATGGATAGTCAGGGCAGAGAGGATTTTTTGCAGCAGTGAAACTATCCTGTATAATACTGTAGTTATACAGTGTTATATTAGTGTCATTATACCTTTGTCATATATATGGAATTTAGATAGAAGGTAACAATAACCCTGTATGCGAGACAGCAAAAGAGGCACAGATGTATTGAACAGTCTTTTGGACTCTGGGAGAGGGCGAGGGTGGGATGATATGGGAGAATGGCATTGAAACATGTAAAATATCATATGTGAAACAGATCGCCAGTCCAGGTTCGATGCATGAGACAGGGTGCTCAGGGCTGGTGCACTGGGATGACCCAGAGGGATGGGATGGGGAGGGAGGTGGGAGGGGATTCAGAATGGGGAACACGTGTACACCCGTGGTGGATTCATGTCAATGTATGGCAAAACCACTACAATATTGTAAAGTAAAGATAAATTTTAAAAAGGCCTATACCTTTGTCAAAATCCGTAGAGTCTACAGATTTCTACGTACATTCCAAGAGTGAATTCTGATGTAAACTATGAACTTTGACTAATAATGACATGTCAGGGTAGGTTCATCTTTTGTCACAAATATACCACTTAGGTGGGGGATGTTGATAGTGGAGTAGGCTATATCAGGACATAGAATACATGGAAACTCTACTTTCTGCTTTATTTTTCTGTGAACCTAAAGTGCTCTAAAGATTCTGCATTAAAAAGTCAGTTAATATATGTATTTCTGGCTGCATTCTTCGCTCCATTGATCTATATGTTGTCTCTGCACCAACCACAGTACCTTGATTACTTCAGCCGTTATAGTAAGTCTGGAAATCAGGCAGTGTTTAAGTTCTCCAACTTTGTTCTCTATTTCGTAATTGTTTAGTTATTCTGGTCTTTTGTATTTTTATATAAATTTTAGAACTAGCCAATCACTTTTATGCCCCTCTACCCTCCATAATCTCCTAGAATTTTGACTGAGATTACTTTGAATATATAGTTCATTTGATGGATTATTGAGGCAACTTGATAATATTAGGTCTTATAATCCAAGTGTATTTACCTCCATTTATTTAGGTTGTCTTTAATTTTTCATGACTATGTTTTATAATTTTTGGAGTACAGGTCATATACATTTTGTTAAATTTATCTGTAAGTAATGTATATTTCTTTCAGTTTAAATTTTGGATGGATTGGTCATTACTAGTGTAGAGAGACAATTGATTTTTATATATTGACCTTATTTCTAATAGATTTTTAGAATAGATTCCTTAGGGTTTTCTACATTGGCAGTCCAGTTGTTTGAGAACAAAGACAGTTTTACATCTTGCCAATCTAGATGTATTTTACTTATTATTCTTTCCTTCCGTAGTGGCTAGGACTTCTAGCATAAATGTTGAATAAAATGTTGAGAGTATGCATCATTATGTTATTCCTATTCTTCAGGGGAAAGCATTGAGGCTTTTATCAGGAAGTATGTTAGTTATAGGATTTTCTTAGATGGCCTTTATAAGGGTAAGTAACTTCTCTTTGCATTTTGTATCAAGAGTGGGTGTTCACTTTTGTTAAATTTCTTCTCTGCATCTAATGAGAAAATCATGTGCTTTCTCTTCTTCAATCTAGTGGATTACATTGTTTGATTTTTGAATGTTAAGTCAACTTTGTATTCAGGGTGAACCCCATTTGGTTATAATATAGAATTTTTTAACATATTGCTGAATTTGATTTGCTAATATTTTGTTGTGTTTCTGTGATCATGTTCATGAGAGCTGTTGGTCTGTATTTTTTTTGTAATGCCACTGCAGTGACAAATTTGAATATCAAGATATTGCTGGCCTTTCAGAAAGAGTTTAGAGAGATTTCCTCTTTCATTTCCAGAAATAGTTATGTAAAATTTGTATTCTTTCTTTCTTAAATGTTTGTTAGAATTCACCAGTGAATCCAACTGGGATTGGAATTTTCTCTGTGAATTATTAATTAATTAATTTATTTAATAAATAAAGGATTATGCTGGTTATTTCCAGCGCTACTAAGTGAGCTTTGTAGGTTACCTTTTTCAGAGTTTATCTATTTACTTTAAATGGGCAGATTTATTAACATAATGTTGCTCATATTTTTCCTGTATCTTTGAACAGTCTTTGGGGTCAGCAGTGATGTCCCTTTCTGATTTTGACATTAATAATTTGTTTCTTCATTCATTTACTTTTCCCTGATCAATCTAGCTAGAAGTTTATCAATTTTGCTGATCTTTTGAAAGAACTAGCTTTTTGTCTCAACTAATTTTTAGGTATTTGATTTCTGTTTTTTGTTTTATTGGTTCTTATGCTCACTGTTATTCCTTCTTTTTTCATGCTTGCTTTGAGTTTTCTTTTTTTTTTTT
>SJYV01023009.1:0-12175 GCA_006410875.1 Neotragus pygmaeus | reverse complement strand
AGCCTTCTTGTATTCTTCTTGGTTTCTTTGGTTTCTTAATTATCTGCTGAGTAGGGTATTGAGATTCACCAGCTTTCCCCTTTCTGCTCTAGAACCTCCACTATAGTTAGATAAGTTGAAACAACAGCCTTCTCAGTTTATATCTCCTTCTTTATTAAATCATTCCTAGGAATTTAGAATCTCTCCTTGCCTTTTAACAAGGCCTCGGTAAACCTATGTATAAGAGAACATTGCCCATAAACTCCTCCAATAATTAGTTTTCAAAGAAAATTCTTGTTATTTCTCTGGATGTTTTCTAAATACTTGCTCCCAAACTTCAGTTCAGTTCAGTTCAGTCGCTCAGTCGTGTCCAGCTCCCAAACTTAGCAAAATGTAAATCCCTATGATAGCTTTCCCAGGCATAAGAGGCACTAAATCTCTTATAAAATTATTCTGATATCAATTTTTGTTACACTTCTAGTTTTTCCTTCATATATTTAGATCCTCTGACATCTATTGTATAAATGTTTATGACTTTATGGGTTTTTGATCTTTTACATTATACATATAAAAGCTTTCACTTTGAACTTAATATTGTGACTATATTTATAGTAATATTTGCTTAATAAATTCCCCATGTGCTTTTATATTCAAAATTTCTATTTAGTTTTTAAGATATCTCCCAGCTATGAGTTAAATATTTTTAAAGCAATTAGAAAATCTTTCATTTTTATGGAGGAATATAAACCATCTATGTTTACTAACGTGATATGCTTAGCTTTACTTTTGCCATCTGTTTTCTTGTGTTTTGTTTATATTTTATTGTCATTTTGTTTTCTGACTTTTGCCATATGGATTTTTTTTCTTTGCTAGTTTCCAGTAAATTAAAAAATATGTATTATGCTTTTAATTAATCATGATTTCAAAATAAATATTTTTCTATTGGATTAAGGAGAAGTACATGAGATGTGGAACCTAGCATATCATTATTCTTTCTACACTTTTTTTTGAGTTCAGAACATTACGACATACTACATTCCACATCTTTTTATTGAACAGTAGTTTTTAACATTAATATTACATTTGGGCCCCCAAATTACAATAATTGTTTGATCATAATTCACTTTTAAGATATTGCCAATACTGATTGCTAATTGTTTTATGCCATGACTTTTCCATTATTGATGTTCTCACTAAATTAGTATTTAATTTTAGTTTTTAAGGATATTTTAAGCACTAGATTTTGTATCTAAAGTGCAAAGATAGTACTTGGCAGAGATGTAATCCTTTAATAAAAATAACACTATTTATTTTCTTATTTTTGAGAGACATGAAGGGATACTTTAAATTAGTGAAGTAGTAGTCTTTAAAAACTATTAGTGGCATTATTTGCAATTTCTCACCTCAAAAATACATCTTCAGTTACTTCACCCACTCCGTGGAAGTATTCCCGTATCTTTATATATATAAACTTTTTTTCTGTCATCTGAATGCACAGATTTGGTTAAGTATGTGTTTTCCCAGCTTTGCATATTTTATCTTGAGTTTGTTTTGGCATTTAATTTTTCAAAAGAAAAATAGAAGGCCGTCTAATTTTATGACTAGTGTAGCATATCTTCTCCTCTCCACTTCATCCTTCTCCTCTTCCTTCATGCTCATCCTCATTTTACCTTCTGGTTGTTTATAGAATATTTTTCTTTACATGGTTTACGCTTTCATCTAGTTGTAATTGTATTTCTATTCATTGTCCTTGGAATATGATTGGTCCACCTAGTACAGCCTGTATCAGTGGGCTATTGCTCTGTTAGCAAACCACTTTATTGTTTAAAGACTTAAAGCAATAAGCATTTAACTTTTGTTGCAACATCTGTGGGTCAGCTGGGTATTTCTAATGCTAGGACATAGGCCTGGCTGTTTTCTTTAGAACTGCCCATGTAATGGAGATCATCTAGCAGATTCACTGAGAGTTGGCTTCAGATAGGATGATTTTCCTCTGATGCACATTATTCAGTAGGTTAGCTTGATGTAGGCGATGTAGGTTAGTAGGTGATGATGGAGTATCGGAAAGAGACTAGAAGTTCACGAAGCCTCCTAAGGCCTGCCATACTGTCACACCACATTCTGTTGGTCAAGGTAAGTTACAAGGACATCTCAGATTCAAGGGTGGAGAAATGGAATCCACCTCCTGATGAGAAGAGTGGCAAAGTATGTAAATTTGAAATAGATGAATTGTTGATGACATTTTTTGTGTGAAATAATCTACCGTGATACCCAAGTGATGTGTCAAATTGGAAATTTTCTTTAGTTTTGTCTTTGTTTATAGTTTACTTTCAACTAGTTTTTTTGTTGTTCCAAATTCAAAGACCATAACTGTTAGTTTAAATCTTTAATCTCTATTCTGTGTATTGATCATCTTTTTTTTAACTAGTCATGTCCTTCGCTTTTTATTCTGCATGCTAGGAAAAATTTTCAAAATGATTTTGTTCACTACTTAGTATTTCTGGATGACATTACTATTATTTACTGCATCCAAATAGTTATTCAGATTTTTGAATTGCATTTTTATATCTTTGCATTTCTTTCTTAACTAATTTATTTTTATCTCATCCTATTTTATATATTTCTTCCCACATTTTTCTTCATTTTTTTCCCTCTTGAGTCATAGGTCTTAAGTTTTAATTCAGTTGCCAACATGGAGAATTAGGAGAGTTATTAGAAATCCTGAATTCCAGCTTCTTTCAAAATGAGAGATCTGGCAACAACATATCTCAGATCCTGCTTGCAAAAGCAGGCTTTGACCTCTCGTTTTATATGGAACATTTTAGTCTAGTTTACTACAAAACCCACCCCTCCCTGACACTAAGTTTCAGTTGTACTTTATCATTATACACATGTTTGTTTGTTTTCTTTTGCTAGTGTTAAATAGGAAATAAAATATTCTTGATGCCTATTCTAGATACATATTTGCATCAAAAAGTGAGGGATGAAAGAGTGAGAGAACTGCTGTTTATAGCAAAATATTATTGTGTATATTTTTTTTCTGTGGATATGAAGACTGTTTCTTCAGGCATCATATGCAAACAAAATCTATCTGTACTGAAAGAGTATAATTTAAATCATCTTTAGAGAATAACTTATAAAAAGAACTGAGTAGGAAACCAGCTGCTAAGCTGCTGAGTCACTTCAGTTGTGTCTGACTCTGTGTGACCCCATAAACGGCAGCCCACCAGGCTCCTCCATCCCTGGGATTCTCCAGGCAAGAACACTGGAGTGGGTTGCCATTTCCTTCTCCAATGTGTGAAAGTGAAGTCACTCAGTCGTATCCAACTCTTAGCGACCCAATGGACTGCAGCCTACCAGGCTCCTCTGTCCATAGGATTTTCCAGGCAAAANTGGGATTCTCCAGGCAAGAACACTGGAGTGGGTTGCCATTTCCTTCTCCAATGCATGAAAGTGAAAAGTGAAAGTGAAGTCACTCAGTCGTATCCAACTGTTAGCGACCCAATGGACTGCAGCCTACCAGGCTCCTCTGTCCATAGGATTTTCCAGGCAAGAGTACTGGAGTGGGGTGCCATTGCCTTCTCCATAGGAAACCAAAAAAAAAGCAAATTAAAACTTTAATAAAGAAATATTTTAACTTAAAAATGGTGTTAACATGTAAACATGTCAGAGGATTTATCTCTGAAATGTTTTGGATCATAAAATCACCCCCAAATTAAAATCTTTTCACAATGTCATTTTTTTAAAAGTCCATTGGATATGGTACAAATTGTATTTTCCAACAGGAATAAGCATTCACATTTGTAAATATAACTAAAACATCAGCATGGAATGTTTAAGCTATCATTTAGGAAATATACGGAAAAAAATAAAGAAAATAACTATTTGGGGCATTTTCTGCTGTAGCTGATGAAAACAAAGATTAAAAATACCAGAGTTCAGTTCAGTTCAGTTCAGGCATTCAATCATGTCCGAATCTTTGCAACCCCATGAATTGCAGCATGCCAGGCCTCCCTGTCCATCACCAACACCCGGAGTTTACCCAAACTCATGTGCATGAAATCAATGACGCCAACCAGCCATCTCATCCTCTGTCGTCTCCTTCTCCTCCTGCCCCCAATCCCTCCCAGGATCAGGGTCTTTTCCAACAAGTCCATTCTTCACATGAGGTGACCAAAGTATTGGAGCTTCAGCCTCAGCATCAGTTCTTCCAATGAACAACCAGGACTGATCTCCTTTATNTAGGTCCCGGCGCGTCATAGGCACCGCCCTCTCGCGCTACCATTGGCTATAAGCTTCCTGGGGCCCCGCCCAGTCACGTGAAGAGCGCCCTGGCAACCCCACGTGCTGCGGATTAGTGCACTTCCGGCGTGAGGAGCACTTTATGGAGTTTGGTAGCTGAGGGTAAACTCGCCGGCAAGGAAACTTGCTCTCTCAAACTTCCAGGTTCGATTAAGTTAGGGTCCCTGTCGAACTGAACAGAAACCAAGCCACGCACTCGACGGCCCGTGCCCTCAGGTGTTGTGGTGGTTGTCATGTGACGGCTGTCAGAACTCACAAGGCGTGCGAATTCAACGAGTGTATCTCGTGGCTTTGGAGGGAACTTTGGGTTCCAACTGCTGGCCCAACTTGAAGCCCTACTTGGGGTTCCAAACCATGCTTTTTCCTTGAGGAAGAGCCCCAGTGCAGTATGGTGTTACCGGGCTCCCACTGTGGGCTTCGCGGGAGACACCAACCACCCACAATGAGATTCGAGCAGCAGCTATCACTGCTCTCAAGCGTGAGAACTCCTGAGACATCCACGAACTAAAAGGCAGCGGTGAAATGACCCAGCTCTCTCCTCACACTCCTCACATCAGAGGCTGTTACCGAGTTTTGGAGGCAAGTCGTGTCTGACTCCTACTGCATTGTCCAGCAGAAAGATGTTCTGCCAAACTCAGCTCTTACATCCTCCTGGCATTGGCATTCCTTCGAGTTTGAGGTATGCCGGTACCTCATTAGGCCAGTTGGGTTGTCTTGAAATTAATGTGCAGCCAGTAGTGACTTGAATAGGATTAGGACAGAGTTTCTTAAAAAGAGATGCGTTCTCCTTTTCTCAGTGGTTTCACAGCCCACCAAATTCTGCTACCTTGCAGAGATGACCTTAACACCCCAGTTTATGTGGCCCTGTGATTTTGTACTGCTCTCTCATGAAAAATTCCATTTCCCACTCTTCTGTGTGACTCCATGGTTTACACAGATGTTTCACGTGTGTTGTCCAGTCTAAGATTTACAGTAAGCAAGTGAACACCCTAAACTGAGCTCAGCATCTAGCTAATATGTGAAAGAGCCAGATTAGGACCTTGGTTCCGGAGTCCACTCTGCTTTTCCTTACACCCCCTAACCTTTCCCTATTATTGTTAAAAAGTTACAAATATTTAGAGTATATAAGTGCAAGGAGATCCAACCAGTCCATTCTGAAGGAGATCAACCCTGGGATTTCTTTGGAAGGAATGATGCTAAAGGTGAAACTCCAGTACTTTGGCCACCTCATGAGAAGAGTTGACTCATGGGAAAAGACTCTGATGCTGGGAGGGATTGGGGGCAGGAGGAGAAGGGGACAACTGAAGATGAGATGGCTGGATGGCATCACGGACTTGATGGACGTGAGTCTGAGTCAACTCCAGGAGATGGTGATGGACAGGGAGGCGTGGCGTGCTGCAAAGAGTCGGGACAAGGACTGAGCGACTGAACTAAAGCAGGTAGTTCAGTAAATGTTTTATGTGCATTATTCCTTTAATCTTGACTGTTACTCCTTTTTCAAGCTTCAAATTTACTGTTAGAGTTTATACAAAGTGAAATTTACCATTTTAAGTTCTATGAGTTTTGAAAACATAGGCAGTTATGTAAATACCACTGTAAACTTATAAACAAGATACAGAATGTTTCTCAAAACTTTCTTTGTGCCTCTTTGTGGTCAGTCACCTCCCCCAACACCCAGCCCAGGCAACCATTAGCAACTATTTTGTCTCCACATTCAATTGTGAAAGAAGGCAGAGAAAAGTTAAATAATTTGCCCCAAATTAGACAGCTAGCAAGTCAGAGAGCCAGCATAGAACTCTAAGGAAGTTTGTCTCCACAGTCACTGTTACCATGTACTACTGCATACTGCCTATATACCACCATATACTGCAGTCACACAAGATTTGGGTTTGGAATCAAATGATCCAGCTTCATGCATTCAACAAATATAGGTGATTCTAGTCAAGTTACTGGAACACTGGATTAGTGAATATTGAACTACTAGAGGAAGTACTAGAGGAAGTACATTCCCGTGAGCATCACATTTTGGTCAGCTAACATATATAATCTTGCTTTATGTGTGCTTCTATTTGAAGACATGATATTTAATATAAATTGGGTCATTAACATTTAAGTCACAGCCAACAGCACTGTAATTCATGTACAGAGGAAGCTTATCTAACATGTGTGTTCTCTGTAAGGCACATCACAGCCTACATGTGCTTAGGAACACTAGAGAGCAATTTGGGGACCATTTTAAACAACCAAGTCATCAACAAAAGTCACAAAACAGCAAAAAGAAACACAGACTGTGAAAAGAATACTTGTTTACAGTTTGATATCTGAAACAAGAAGGCAGAGCACTGCCTTCTTTGACCTTAACTGGGAAAATGTGTACTGGCTGATTAAATCTTCTCATATTTTGTAAATGTCCACAAATGAGCAAGAAAGCACAGCAAAATTTGATTTTGGGGTCACAAGTAAACTTTAGTAATCAAGCATATTCATAAATATGTAATCTATGAAAAATGAGGGCTACTTTTTATCTTAGTGCACCCAGCACTGGAATGACTGTATTGATCAGGACAGCCTGTTGTTCATTAGGTACTTGCTGTCCAGGGCAGGATACAATCTAGCAATTTTAACAGATATAATGCTCCTAAAGAAATAACTACAGGATGCTGAAATAAAGGTCTTGGCCCTCTTTATCTGGTGTAGGTATTGTTCAGTTGAAATATAACAATCGATAAAATTACTGGAAATGTCCCACCTACCAAGACTGAATCATGAAAAATCTGAACAGATCATTTAGTAGGAAGAATTATAGGTCAGTAATCAAAAGCACCCAACAAAGAAAAGTTCAGAACCAGATAGTTCCACTGGTGCATTATAACAGACATTTAAAGAAGAATTAATACTAATTTTTTGTAAGCTCTTCCAACATGTTAAAGGTGAGTGACTGTGAACTTGCAGATGTTCAAGCTGGTTTTTATAAAAAGCAGAGGAACCAGAAATCAAATTGCCAACATCTGTTGGATCATCAAAAAAGCAAGAGAATTCCAGAAAANTCAGTCGTGTCTGACTCTTAGCGACCCCATGAACTGCAGCCTACCAGGCTCCTCCGTCCATGGGATTTTCTAGGCAAGAGTACTGGAGTGCGTTGCCATTGTTTTCTCCGTAATAGAAAAGGCTAAAGGACAAAAGGGGCTTCCCTGGTGGTTGAGAGGTTAAAGCATCTGCCTGGAATGAGGGAGAAAGGGGTTCAACCCCTGGGTCGGGAAGATCCCTTGAAGAAGGAAATGGCACCCCACTCCAGTACTCTTGCCTGGAGAATCCCATGGACGGAGGAGCCCAGTAAGCTACAATCCACGGAGGACAAAAGACTTCCCTGTTGGCTCAGTCAGTAAAGAAATCTGCCTGCCAATGTAGGAGACAAGGTATCTATCCCTGGGTCAGGAAGATACCCTGGAGAAGGAAATGGCAACCCAATCCAGTATCTTTGCCTGGGAAATCCCATTAGTAGGAGGAGCCTGGTGGGCTACAGTCCAAGGAGTTGCAAAAGTCCAGTACGACTTAGTGACTAAACCACCAAAGGACAGAAGGGGAAGGAGAATAATGTAGCAATGTTTGGGTTATTTCTCTCAGCTTAAATTTCCAATCTCATTACCTTTGTGTGGTGTGTTTATTGCTTCAGTTTTTTTTCCAGCTTCTTGTTCAGGATACTGATCAAATAAAGCAGGTAACAATCCAAGCCTCCTTACACTCAAATCTAAACATGGTTGGTTGGCTATAGTTCTAACCAAACAATAGCTTTTGATTAAGAAAAGGTTTTTTTGAATTGAAATGGTCATGGCAGATGCAATAGTAGTGATTCCTACAGCATTTTGATATACTGTTAAACAGCTAAAGTTCAATAAAGGACAAAAATAATTGAGTACACCTACCTGGGGCACAGTGTGAAGTGCTTCACATGCATTTCATCTTCATGACAGCTCTGTGAGATAGATAGCCCTATCATTGCTGTTTTACAGGGGTTCAACTAGGTTAAGTGATGTGATCAAGTTCACACAGTGGAAAACACAGAGTCCCTAGCTCTTAGTCACTTCAGTTGTGTCTGAGTCTCTGTGACCCTATGGACTGTAGCCCACCAGGCTCCTCTGTCCAAGGGATTCTTCAGGCATAAATACTGGACTGGATTGCTATGCCCTTCTCCAAGGGATCTTCCTGACCCAGGGATCCAACCCATGTCTCTTGCATCTAGCTGCAATGGCAAGTGGGTTCTTTACGACCTTTAGTGCCACATGAGAAGTCCTTTCACTTCACTAACTTTTTGCTTTGTTAGGGACCCTCCAGCATGCTCATGAATGGGCAGTGAGCAACTAGGATGATTTTGGTATAAATACCCACTTAACCTTCTTCAAAATTACTTTGTTGTATAGTAATTTCAGTACACTCCAGTACCCCAGTTGTTTGGGGGTACTGGGCAGATTTATGTAATGGTTAAAATTTGAAACATTTTCTTTCTCAAGGCTGAAAAAAAAGTGAGTCATGCAGCATTACCAATGTCTCGGCAAATCAAACACCAAAAGCACAAGAGAATCACAGAACTGTAAACTGAACTTGTAAGTCACTGGAATTCTGGGGTTATTCCTACACACAGCTGAGAAGAGAAACTAAATGCAAAGGAGAAAATGAAAGATACCCATTTGAATGCAGAGTTTGAAAGAATAGCAAGGAGAGATAAAAAAGCCTTCCTCAGTGATCAGTGCAAAGAAATAGAGGAAAATAACAGAACGGGAAAGACTAGAGATTTCTTCAAGAAAATTAGATATAGCAAGGAAACACTTCCTGAAAAAATGGGCACAATAAAGGACAGAAATGGTATGGACCTAACAGAAGCAGAAGATATTAAGAAGAAAGATCTTCATGACCCAGATAACCATGATGGTGTGATCACTCACCAAGAGCCAGACATCCTGGAGTCCAAAGTCAGTGGGCTTTAAGAAGCATTACTACAANTGACAAAGGAGGCAGGAATATACAATGGGGAGAGTATAGTTCTTCAATAAATAAGGTTGAGAACATTGGATAGCCAGATTCACCAGAATGGAACTGGTCTCCTATCTTATACCACACATAAAAATTAACTCAAAATACATTAAAGACTTGAACATAAGAACCAAAACCATGAAACTCCTAGAGGAAAACATAGAGGGTAAGCTTCTTGACATTGAGCTTGGTAATAATTTTTTTGGATAGTTCATTAAAAGCAAAAGTAGCAAAAGAAAATGTGAACAAGGATTACATCAAACGGAAAAGCTTCTGTATAGTAAAGCAAACCATCAACAATGTGAAAAGACAACCTATTGAATGGAAGAAAGTATTTGCAAGTCATACATCTGATAAGGTGTTGCTGCTGCTGCTACTGCTAAGTCGCTTCAGTCGTGTCCGACTCTGTGCAACCCCATAGATGGCAGGTGTAAGTATCCAAAAATACATGAAGAATTCATGCAAAATTCAGGGACTTCCCTGGTGGCCCAGTGAATAAGAATCTGCCTTGCAATTTAGGGGACATTAATTTGAACCCTGGTTGGGGAACTAAAATTCCTCAAGCTGAGGGGCAACTAAGCCCTTGCACCATAAATAGAATCTGTGTGCGACAGTGAAAGATCCTGCATGATGTAATGAAGATCCCATGTGCTGCGACTAAGACCTGATACAGCCACATAAATAAATAAATATTAAAAATAAGCAATTATTAGAGCTCTTGAATACAAAATTAGCCATTGTTGTTTTTTTTTTTTTAAGAATTCATGCAATTCAGTAACCAAAGAAAACCTGATTTTAAAATAGAGGGATGGAATATACATTTTTCCAAAGAAGATATACAAATGGCCCACAGGAACATAAAAAGTTTTTTAACATCACTAATCATCAGGGAAATCAAAATCACAATATTATCACCTCACTCCTGTTAAAATGGCCATCATCAAAAAGACTAGAGATAACAAGTGCTGGCAGGCTGTGGAGAAAAGGAAATCTTTGTGCACAGTTTTGGGGACTGTAAAATGGTGCAACCGCTATGGAAAACAGCAGGGAGGTGCTTCAAAAAATTAAAAATAGAACTACCATATGATCCAGCAATCCCACTTTTGTGTATATATCTAAAGGGAATAAAAACAGGATATTGAAGAGACATCTGCACTCACATGTTCATTGCAGTATTACTCACATAATCAAGGTATGGAGATAACCTAAGTGTTTGTCAGTGGGTGAATGGATAAAGAAGGTATGGTATATATTCACAATGAATACAATATTATTCAGTCACACGAAAGAAGAAAATCCTGCCACTTTTGACACATAGATGAACACATAGATGCTAAGTGAAATAAGCCAGGTGGAGAAAGAAAAATACTGAATTTAGATTTCATTGTATGTGGAATCTTGAAAAACAAACCAGAAACAGAGAGTAGAAAATTGTGGCCAGAACCTAGAGAGAAATAGGAAGAGATTAGTAAACAGGTATAAACTTTCAGCTATAAGATGAATAAGGTATAAGAATGTATTGTATAGCATAAGGAATCAACACAGTGTTGTATAAGAGAGTAGAATGTGAATGTTCTCACCAAAAAAAGGTAAATGTGTGACATATGACATGATGCACGTGCCAGTTAACTAGATGGGAGGAATCCTTTCACAGCATGTGTCTGTGTGTGTGTGTGCTCAGTCGTGTCTGACTCTTTGCAACCCCGTGGACTGCAGGCCACCAGGCTCCTCTGTCCATGGAATATTCCAGGCAAGAAAACAAGTGGATTGCCATTTCCTACTGGAAGATCTTCCCCACCCAGGGATCAACCCCTGCCTCTTGCATCTCTGCATTGGCAAGCAGATTTTTTTTTTTTTTTTAAGCAGGGCTAAGAAATTTTCATGCCCAAGCCAGCACAGACCTGGCAGACAGCAGTACGATAGGGCAAAGAGTGAGGGCAGTGTCAAATGGAGCCAGGCCCGGTGCCAGTAGGGCAGCCAGGGCTGGGCCATTAGGAGGCTCAGTGCAGGGGCAAGAAAGGGATGGGTGAGGTAGGCAGAAGCTGGAGGGCGCCAAGGGGAGGTGCCCTGGGTGGAAGAACAGAAAGAGAGGCAGAGAGGGCAGCCAGCCAGCGAGGGCCAGACTACCATTGCATGTTGAGCACATGGGCAGAGTGCCAGGGGTGCCAGTCCTGGAGGTGGGTGTGGCATGGGCTCTGCAGCTCCAGGACAGTTTTCCCTTGGTTTCTTCAGGTGCTCCTCATCAGGTCTTGCATGAACTCAGTGCTCGTGAGGTGGGCGAGGTTGCAGAAGGAATGGGACTGGCCTGTCCCAGACTTTGGCTGCCAGTCTTGCATGTCCTCCATCAGCCACTACTTGCTGAGCAGCTGTCCATTCTGCTACGGGGCACTGTCAGTGAGTGGGGTTGCCCCGAAGGCCAGGTGTATTGTTGAGGGAAGCACTAGGTGCAAAGGTGTACTGCTTGGGTGGGAGTGGGAGAGGGGTGAGGGGGTCCATGGTGAGGGGCCAGGGCCTTCTGCTGTTTCCTCTGAGGGGGCTGAGCCCAGCTGAGACCAAGGCTGAGGCTCTACCCACAGGCATGAATCTTGTTCTGGGCTTCTATGTGTATGAGGCCTTCTACATTCTCACCATCAATACTCAGCACCCAGTCACCCACAGCCATGCTGGCCTGTGCAGCTTTACCTCCAGGACTGGAGAGCCAGGAGATGGAGAAGGACACATTGAAGTCCTTGCCCACCTGTGGCCAGAAGCCCCAAAGTGTTGGCCCCTCCACCACCACTTTAAAGGAATCCACGGTGCTTCTCCTGCTGGTATTGTGAAGGGATTCCCAGGTGGTGCCTATGGGCAGAACTCCAAGTAATAAATT
>SJYV01023007.1:3541-14524 GCA_006410875.1 Neotragus pygmaeus | reverse complement strand
TTGGTCTCTCCAGTTATATAGCTGGTATTGGTTAAGAAAACAGAGCCTCTATTATACACAGTAAAATAAATCAGAAGGAGAAAAACAAACATATATGGAAGCATATCTATGGAATCCAGAGAGATGGCACTGATAAATCTATTTGCAGGGCAGCAACGGTGACACAGACTTGGAGAACTGACATGCAGATCCAGTGAGGGAAGGAGAGGGTAAGCCAAATCAAGACAGTAGCATTGACACACTTGCACTGCCATGTGTGAAATAGATAGCCAGTGGGAATTTGCTGCAAGACCAGAAAGCTCAAAACCCCTGCTCTATGACCACCTAAGAAGTGGGAGGGAAGGAGGTTGAGGAGGGAGGGAACATAGGTACATCCACGACTGATTCATGGTGATATATGGCAGAAACCAACACAATATTGTAAAGCAATTATCTTCCCATTAAAATTTTTTTAATTTAAAAAAAACAGTAAATAAAATCATGCATATCACAACAAAAAGAATCATTTGACTTTATCAATGCAATTTAATTATTTTGACTAGTCATGGTACTAGTTTATGGATTTTCATTCTTCTATGCTCCACAGCTGTTACTGAAACTTATGGCTGCTCTTTTTACATAATCTCTCTAGGGTAAGGAAGCATATGATACATACAGGGTGCCTTATGGATCCAATCTGATTTCAAAAAAGCATAGTCTTCATTTTGATCAAAATGATTTAAAATCCTGAAGATTTATGGCAATTTTTGAGAAAGACAATTTATCATATATTACATGGAGTGATGTACGTTGAAAGCACCTTGTAATCCACACAGTGTTATGCTAAAAATACTTCAGTTACTTAATTAGCCACAACATTAAAAAGATTTATGCAATTTCAGGTGGCAAAACAGCAAACTTGCAAATTAGACATTATAGGAAGTCACAATTGTAGAGGCTTCTGCAAAGTCATCAGACTGGATTCTAATTAGTAGCAGAGTCCACTTTCATCACTTGAAAATATCTACTCCTGTATGTGTGTTTTTATAGAGCCCACTTTGTTAAAAGTAGAATTCAGTAAAGGGCAGAACCTCTTATCTGCCTCATTTAAGTTGTAAAGGATCAAGATCAGATTTTTGAATTGGATCTGACAAGAAATTGATGGCAAGTGCAGAAAAGAGGCGTATTTAGTTCTGTTAGAAATCCATAGTGAATGATTTTTAAGGGGTTTCTTTCTAGGTCAGCACTTTCAGTTTTTCAAAGTTCCAGTTAAAATGTGCTGCTAACATTAAGATACTAAATGGTATTAATCTTAACATTTTTCAAATATATTCCATATTTCACAGCTGTGAATTAATGTCTATATCCCAAAAACTTTTTCAATTCCTCAATGTATATAAATTATAAACAAATGTGATGATATCTGAACAAATAACCTGAGCGACAATAATTCTTCTGGCAATTTCCAGAAATAATCAGCTACTGAAATGAAGTAACAGCTGTTCACTAGCACTGTCATAAAACGTGCTACTCTTTTAAAAGAAGATAATAGATAGATAAAAACACTACTACACATCTTGCAGCATTTTTTGCCTAGCATGTTTCAGACAAGTAGCAGGAATATTAAAGCATTTATGAAGTGACCTTTCAATCCGTGCCTACAGAAGCAATCTGAATGGGTTAACCAATGGGATATATGAAGAGGAGTAGAATGGCTGATGTTTACACCTTACGTGTGTGGGCTACATTGCTTTAGTTGTGTCTGACTCTTTGTGACAATGGACTATAGCCTACAAGGTTCCTCTGTCCATGATTCTCAAGGCAAGAAGTCTGGAGTGGGTCGCCATGCCATCCTCCAGAGGATCTTCCCAACCAAGGGATTGAACCCGAGTCTCTTGAGTCTCCTGCATTGGCAGGTAGCACTAGCACCACTAAGAAGCTGCTTACACCTTACAACTGACTCATAACAGATGTTTCTGTATGAAAATTGGCAATTGGATTGATTCCATTTTTAACGTTTATCATATGATTGCTATATGCAAATTGCAGTGAGACGCAGTATGAAGATCAGAGTGCTGAGAACAAAATATGAACAAGACATATCAATTATGGAAAGGTTTTTAAAAATAAGGCAATATTAAACACAAAAATAACTCAAAATTTGTTGTTGTTGTTGTTCAGTTGCTCAGTCATGTCTAACACTTTGTGACCCCATGGGCTGCAGCACGCCAGGCTTCCCTGTCCTTCACTGTCTCCCAGAGTTTGCTCAAATTCATGTCCATTGAATCAGTGATACATTCAACCATCTCATCCTCTGTCATCCCCTTCTCCTCCTGCTTTCAATCTTTCCCAGCATCAGGGTATTTCCCAAGGTGTTGATTAATCACATCAGCCAAAGCATTGGAGCTTCAACTTCAGCATAAGGCCTTCCAATGAATATTCAGGATTGATTTCCTTTAGGATTGATTGGTTTGAACTCCTTGCAGTCCAATGAACTCCCAAGAGGCTTTCTTATCACCATAATTTGAAAGCATCAATTCTTCAGTGTTCAGCTTTCTTTATGATCCAACTCTCATATCCATACATGACTATTGAAAAAACCATAGCCTTAACTAGACAAAATTTGTTGGCAAAGTGATGCTCTACTTTTTAATACTCTGTCTAGATTTGTTATAGCTTTTCTTCCAAGGAGTAAGCATTGTTTAATTTTATGGCTACAGTCGTGATTACAAAATTTCCACAGAACTGGGGAAACAGACTCTCAGAGGGCACAAACAAAGCCTTGTGTTCAACACGACCCAGGGGAAAGGAGCAGTGACCCCCTCAAAACACTGAGCCAAACTTGCCTGTGAGTGCTTGGGAGTCTCTGGCAGAGGTGTGGGTCAACAGTGGCCTGCTGAGGAGTTGTAGAGACTGACAGCAGCAGTCCTGAGAGGCACAGTGTGCTGGCGTAAGTCTTTTTGAAGGAGGTCACCATTGCCCCTGCCATGGTTTGGCCTCAGGTTAAACTACAGGAAAGCAACACAACCCTGCCCCTCCAGAGAAAATAGAAGGAACTTGCCCACCAGAACAAGACCCAGTTTTCCCCACAGTCAATCCCTTCAATCTGTGGGATAAAGACTCCTGCAGTATTGGAGAAGACTCTTGAATATGTTGAACTGCAAAGAGATCCAACCAGTCCATCCTAAAGGAAATCAGTCCTGAATATTTACTGGAAGGACTGATGCTGTAGTTGAAGCTCTAATACTTTGGCCACCTGATGAGAAGAACTGACTCCTTGGGAAAGACCCTAATACTGGGAAAGATTGAAGGCAAGAGAAGGGGATGAAAGAGGTTGAGATGATTGGTTAGCATCACTGACTCAATGGACATGAGTTTGAGCAAGCTTCAGGAGTTGGTGATGGACAGAGAAGCCTGGCGTATTCCAGTCCACGGGGTCACATAGAGTCAGACACGACTAAGCTACTGAACTTAGTCCTCCCCATCAATAATCTTGAGCAAACCTCTTATCCTCATCTATCAGAGGACAAACAGAATAAAACCACAATCACAGAAATCTGACCAAAACAATCACATGGAACTCAAAACAGTAATTTTAAAAAGAATAGCATTGTTTGATAAAAATATATATCTATAACTGGATCATTTTGCTGTATACTTGAAACTAGCACAATATTGCAAATTAAAGCTTCCTTAATATAAGTGGATAATTAATAAATACTCAAAAAAAAAAGAATAGCATTTTTCATGTAGGTCCTGTGTCATTGTTTTATTTTTTAATTTTGCTTTTAGTTTCACCCCCCCTTTTCTTTTGACAAGGATATTTCTCTATTTCCATTTTTTGTTATTGGTAGTATAGATAAAATTTGATTGCTTTGTACATTTATTTTATATTCAGTCTTCTTACTAAATATTTTTATTCATTCCAACAGTATTTTAAATGAGTTATTGAATATTATATACATGCAGCCATATCAACTCTGAGAAAAAACATTATTTTTCTTATTATTCAATATTGAATTTATCAATTGGTTTTTCACATCTTATGTATAGTCTGTCCTTGAATAGTCTACTTTCAACAGTTACCATACTGACTACTTCTGTCTTCTATTCTGAACTGAAAAGCAACATTTTTGTTATTTCTTTAGTGATGTTGTCTTGCTTTTTGTTTTGGTTAAGATTTTCTTATGTGTCCTTAGTTTCCATCTAGTTTTATTTTCTTTAGTTTTTAAGTTAGTATTGCTAGCTAAAATATATTTATTTTTGGTTTCTGTTGCCAAATCATGTGGATTTTTCCTTTAGATATGTTGAATTGTTAAGGGATAGTGATTTTTTTTAAATGACTCATTACATAAAGAAAGGAAAGTTGAATCCTTGACTTTCATTACATGAAAAAGGGCACTCTGAGTGATTTAAGCTATTAATGTGCATGACAAAAATATAAGAAACCAAATATAGAATAATATTTTATAACTATGTAACAGAAGTTTAGCTAAAGAAAACCTATTTTTTAAGGTAAATGTTAATAAATATGAACATAGAAAAAAATGAGGATATTGATTTCATGTAGTAGGTGATGACAAAGTTGACAAATGTAAAGATAATTGTAATATTAAAAACCAGCAAGAAATCTTTTAGAGAAATAACTTATACATGCATCTGACAGTTCAGCAATTTCAAACCTATTTATGTCCAGGAGAATTACTGATTACTAAATATACATACACAAACATGTTCCTTGTAGGTGTGTCTATGCCAGTTAGAAATTGGAGACAACTTAGTTGTCTATCAATAACAGAAGAGATAGAAAAAGCATTGTTGTTGCTTATGGTAAACTACATGGTGATATGTAAAGTAGATGGCTAGTAGGAAGTTGCTGTATAACACAGGGAGCTCAGCCTGACCCTCTGTAACAACCTAGAGGGCTGGACTGGGGTGGGTGTGGGAGGGAGGTTCTATACTTACGGCTGATTTAGGTTGTTGTATGGCAGAAACCAACACAACATTGTAAAGAAATTATCTTCTAGTTAATTTTTAAAAAATACATAGTAAGAGTTAAATGCCATGAACTAGATGAGTATATGAAATAGACTGGGCTCAAAATCAGAACTGAGTTTTACAAGAATAGAACACTAAAAGAAATTTATAGAAAAATGCAATTAAAATTCATACATTTAAAACAACACTGTAGGGGACTGCCCTCTTGGTCCAGTGGTTAAGAATCTGCCTGCCAATGTAAGGAACATGAGTTCAATCACTGGTCCAGGAAGATCCTGCATGCCACAAAGCAACTAAGTCTACACACCCTCCTACTGAGCCCACACATGTTCTCTGCACAAGAAAGGTCACCACAATGAGAAGCCCACACATCACAACAGAGAGTAGCCCCCACTCGCTACTACAGAGAGCCGGCACACAACAAAGGCCCAAGGCAGCCAAAGTTAAATAAATATTCTTAAAAGCAGCACTGTATGATTTTTGTAACATATGCTTCAAATAGATCACAGATCACAACATACACAGATGACAACATAAAACACAGAAAAGGAAAGCAGGAGGATCAATTTAGCTTGATTTCAGGGCAGAAGAGTGACTCTCCTTCTACAAAGTTTGGGCAGAGTTTTTTAGTATTTGAGTGCTATTTATTTAGTTATTAGAGGAATTCTTTAAAAAATCATTTGTCTTACAGAACTGTTTTAAGAATAGTACAAATAACTCTTGTATCTGCAATCCTCCATTATCCAGAGTCCCCAGTATTGGGGATTTTACCATATTTGACATTATCAATCATTCATCAGTCACTCATCAAACCTTTGTATTTTTATATGTATTTCCTAGGGAGAACATTCTCTCATAAACCACAGTACAACCATCAATACCAAAAAAGTAACATTAGTTTAATACTACAAGATGATTTATGGATCCTATTCAAATTTTGCTGATATTTCCAATGGCCTTTATAGATTAGAATGTAACATAAGATCACAAGTGGCATGTGGTTGTCACAACTCTCTGGTCTCCTTCAATCAAGAAGAATTTCTTAGAACTTTCTAGTTTTTCATAACCTTGACATTTTTTAAAAAACATTTTTTAATAAACCAGTGATCTTTAGAATGTATCTCAATTTGAGTACCTCTGCTCTTTTCTCGTATTTAGTCAAGTAATGTAACCAAGGTAGGAACACCACCGAAGGGCTGTTGTGTTCTTCTCAGTGTACCACTTTAAGAAGCACACTCAGTAAATGTCAATTTATAATCACTTGATATAAAGGTGTATGTTTGCCAGATCTCTCTGCTACTAAGTGATTATTATTAGTTGGTGTTCTATTGAATTGGAGAGCTTAGTATTCTGCACCATTATTTTGTTCATACATTTATTCATTTACTTATTTATTTATATCACTTAAGTGCTATCTGTGAATTGTAGTCTCCTCAAAATTCATGGGCTGCTTTCCTAACCTTTATATCTTAGAATATGACTGTGTTTGGAGACAGGATCTATACAAAGGTTAAAATCAGGTTATTTCAGTTGGCCCTAATTCAGTATGACTTATAAGCAGAGGAAATGTGGAAACAATTGAACACAGAAGGAAAGGCATGTGAGGGCATGGGGAAAAGACAGCCATCTACAAACAGAAGAAATGGGCCTGGAGCCTCTATGGTTCTCAAAAGGAACCAGCCATGCCCACATCTTGGTCCTGGACTTCAAGTGCCCAGACTGTGAAAGAATAAATGCATGATCTTTAAGCCATCAAGTTTATGGTACTTTGTCATGGAAGCCCTAGCAAACTAATATATCAAAGACTCAAATATGACTAAAATATGTTATCATTTATTTTGACATAAATAAATATTTGTTTATTTATTTTGTTATTATTTATTTTAGTTATTATTTATTTATTATTTTAACCCTTACATTAAATTTCATATTTCAGATTTCATCAGTCATAGCCTCTTAAAGCTGGTTTTTGTTTTAGTTTTTTTTTTTTTAAGACCTTCTGATTCATTCAGACTCAGCGGACATGAATATGAGCAAAGTCCAGGAGAGAGTGAAGGACAGGGAAGCCTGGAGTGCTACAGTCCGCAGGGTCTCAAAGAGTCAGACGTGACTTAGCAACTAAACAACAACAGCAACATTCATGGAATACTTAATTTGTGACACAATAAAGTTTTTCAGGCCCATCTTATATATTTTTTTAAATTTGGATCTAGAAGTTGTAGTTCTTTCTAGTGGAGAACTTGCTTCAAAACCATCATCGATGCTTACCTATGCACTGGGTTACTGGTATAATGCTACTCCCAAGACCATTTTTGTTCAGAGAAGCTTAGGAATATATTTATATGTACACATCATCACTTTCTTTCCACACACACATACTATATGTATATATTAATATTTATATATATATATGCATATTTCTTTTCATAGTATTATTTTATTTATGAAAAATCATAATTCTATCTTTGATCAGCAGACTCCACAATGGTCCCCAAATATGTATCTCACCTTGGTTCTCACTCCCACTCTCTAGATCACAGACCTTGTGAGAAGCCAACTTCAGGGTTATCAGAATGCCCTGTGTTGATGCCCACCCAAATACCTTCGGAAGTGGATTGCCTCATTTTCTGATGGTGTGTTTGGATAAGACGTTAGCCTAGACCCACAGCTTGACTGCAACCTTATGAGAGACTTAGAGACAGAGGAGCAAAACTTAGCCAAATACAGATTTCTGACTTCTGGGAAATGTGAAATAATAAGTGCTCATTGCTTTAAAACACAAAGTATTGTGGTGAATTTTTTATGCAGTAATAGATAATTAAGAGGGCTTCCCAGTTGACTCAATGGTAAAGAATTCACCTGCTAATGCAGGAGACTCAGGACAAGTAGGTTTGATCCCTGGGTGTGGAAGATCCCCTAGAGAAGGGAATGACAACCCACTCTAGTATTCTTGTCTGGAGAATCCAATGGACAGAGAAGCCTGGCAAGCTACAGTCCATGGGGGTCACAAAGAGACACGACTGAGCAACTGAGTACCCAGATAATTAATACACAAAATCCACTACTTATAATAGTTTGAATTACACTTTTTGATATTATGATGGTGCCAAAGTGATGCACGTGTACTTGAAACCATACTTCGCATTTTTAATTTTGGTATTTTTCCAGGTTAGCCATAGGCCTTAGGAAACTCGCGCAAGATGCTGAGCAGGGCAGAAGCTGCAGCTCTCAGTCAGCTCCACAATAAGTAAGATAAACAGCCAATAGACTGAGAACCATACTGGACCCAGACAGCCATTCTGGTTTTCATTTTCAGCACAGTATTCAAAAAATTAAATTACTATACTCAGAAGTTTGTTATAAAGTAGGCTTCGGATTAGATGACTTTGCCCAGTCAGTCAATAAGTTCAGTCGCTTAGTCGGGTGCGACTCTTTGAGACACCATCCATGGACTGCAGGAGTCAGGCCTCCCTGTCCATCACAACTTCTGGAGCTGGCTCAAATTCATGTCCAACAAGTCAGTGATGCCATCCAACCATCACACCCTCTGTCATCCCCTTCTACTCCCACCTTCAATCATTGTCAGCATCAGGGTCTTTTCAAATGAGTCAGTTCTTCACATCAGGTGGCCTAAGTATTGGAATTTCAGCTTCAGCATCAGTCCTTTGAATGAATATTCAAGACTGATTTCCTTTAGGATGGACTGGTTAGATCTTCTTGCTATCCAAGGAACTCCCAAGAGTTTTCTCCAACACTACAGTTCAAAAGCATCAATTCTTTAGCACTCAGCTTTCTTTATAGTCCAACTTACACATCCATACATGACTACTATCTAGCTTTGATTAGACAAATCTTTGTTGGCAAAGTAAAGTCTCTACTTTTTAATATGCTGTCTATGTTGGTCATAACTTTTCCTCCAAGGAGCAAGCATCTTTTGATTTCAGGGCTGCAGTCACCATACACAATGATTTTGGAGCCTAAAGAAATAAAGTCTCTTACTGTTTCTGCTGTTTCCCCATCTATTTGCCATGAAATTATGGGACCGGATGCCATGGTCTTGTTGTTCTGAATGTTGAGTTTTGAGCCAACTTTTTCATTCTCCTCTTTCATATTCATCAAGAGGCTCTTTAGTTCTTCTTCACTTTTTGACATGAGGGTGTTGTTATCTGCATATTTGAGGTTATTGATATTTCTCCCTGCAATCTTGATTCCAGCTTGTGCTTCTTCAGGCCCAGCATTTCTCATGATGTACTCTGCATATAAGCTAAATAATCAGGGTTACAATATACAGCCTTGATGTACTCCTTTCCAAGTGGGAACCAGTCTGTTTTTCCAGGTCCCATTCTAACTATTGCTTCTTGATCTGTATACAGATTTCTCAAGAGGCAAGTAAGGTGGCCTGGTATTCTAATCTCTTTCAGAATTTTCCAGTTTGTTGTGATCCACACAATCAAAGGCTTTGGCATAGTCAATAAAGCAAAAATAGATGTTTTTCTGGAACTCTCTTGCTTTTTTGATGATCCAACGGATGTTGTCAATTTGATCTCTGGTTCCTCTGCCTTTTCTAAAACCNCCACAGTTTGTTGTGATCCACACAGTCAAAGGCTTTGGCATAGTCAATAAAGCAAAAATAGATGTTTTTCTGGAACTCTCTTGCTTTTTTGATGATCCAACGGATGTTGTCAATTTGATCTCTGGTTCCTCTGCCTTTTCTAAAGCCAGCTTGAACATCTGGAAGTTCACAGTTCACATATTGCTGAAGCCTATCTTGAAGAATTTTGAGCATTTCTTTACTAGCATGTGAGATGAGTGCAATTGTGTGGTAGTTTGAGCATTCTTTTGCATTACCTTTCTTTGAGATTGGAATGAAAACTGACCTTTTCTAGTTCTGCGGCCACTGCTGAGTTTTCCAAATCTGCTTGCATATTGAGTGCAGCACTTTCACAGCATCATCTTTTAGAATTTGAAATAGCTCACCTGGAATTCCATCACTTCCACTAGCTTTGTTCATAATGATGCTTCCTCAGGTCCACTTGACTTCGTATTCCAGGATGTCTGGCTCTAGGTGAGTGATCACACCATCGTGATTATCTTGGTCGTGAAGATCTTTTTTGTACAGTTATTCTGTGTACTCTTGCCATCTTTTCTTAGTATCTTCTGCTCCTGTTAGGTCCAAACCATTTCTGTCATTTATTGGGCCCATCTTTGCATGAAACATATCCCTAGTAGCTCTAATTTTCTTGAAGAGATCTCTAGTCTTTCCCAACCTATTGTTTTCTTCTATTTCTATGGATTGATCACTGAGGAAGATTTTCTTATCTCTCCTGCTATTCTTTGGAATTCTGCATTCAAATGGGTATATCTTTCCTTTTCTCCTTTGCCCTTCATTTATCTTCTTTTCATAGCTATTTGGAGACCTCCTCAGACACTACTTTTCCTTTTTGCATTTCTGTAAGCTAACATAGTTTTAAAAGGTCCTGTAGGCCTTCATAGAACTGTTCAACTTCAGTTTCTTCAGCGTTACTCGTTGGGGCATAAACTTGGATTACTGTGATATTGAGTGTTTTGCCTTGGAAATGAACAGAGATCATTCTGTCATTTTTGAGACTGCATCCAAGTAATGCAGTTCAGACTCTTTTGTTGACCATGATGGCTACTCAATTTTTTTTAAGAGATTCCTGCCCACAGTAGTAGATATAATGGTCATCTGAGTTAAATTCACCCATTCCAGTCCATTTTAGTTTGCTGATTCCTAGAATGTCAATGTTCACTCTTGCCGTCTCCTTCCAATTTGCCTTGATTCATGGACCTAACATTCCAAGTTCCTATGCAATATTGCTCTTTACAACGTGAGACCTTGCTTGTATCACCAGTCACATCCACAACCGTGTATTGCTTTTGCTTTGGCTTCATCCCTTCATTCTTTCTGGAGTTATTTCTCCACTGATCTCCAGTAGCATATTGAGCACCTACTGATCTGGGGAGTTCATCTTTCAGTGCCCTATC
>SJYV01023006.1:9297-22304 GCA_006410875.1 Neotragus pygmaeus | reverse complement strand
TCTCCTCTTTACTCTAATTTCAGGCTGAATTCCCATCTGGACTGGGGCAGCTCACCATGTCTACTTACTTGTCCTGGCTTCTAAGATCTGTAAGAGAGAGAGCCCAAGGCGGGGCACTTTCCGATATTCAAACGGACGCTGGTGGCCCCACGTAGATGGTGCAAGTTCCTTGTCTGGAACTTTATTGGTCTTCCCTGTAAGCCAAGTTATTCAGCCTTCTTTCTCCACTTAATTTTCCTGCTACACTATTTCTTCCTAATCTAATCTTATATTTCTATATTAATAAATAAATAAGTCTTTCCTCGCCAACGCCGTCCCCGCTTTGAATTCCCTGGATCCACCCAGGCTGGACCCTGGCAATAGGCCGGAGAGGAAATGAGGTATCGGTGGAAAATGGAATGCAAAGAAGTCTCAGTGAATTAATACAATAGGTTCTTGGAGCATACAAGACTCTGCCTAGCCTGGCTAAAACATCCTAGTTAAAGGAAAAATGCAAAAACTCAAACCAAATACTGTGATGGCTGGTTGTTTTTCCACAATGTAAGACTGCCTAACCAGTCGTTTAATTTCTTTCTGCTTTGTTAACTATCTTTGTTAAATAAAATATAGTCTACCTTTTGGAGAAACTATAGAAACTCTTTTAAATCATAGATCAGTGCACCTTCTAAAGCTTCACTGCCAGATTAGGAGCTGCAAGCCACAGGCGGCCACAGAGCACTGGAAACGTGGCTCTTACCACATACTGAAATGAGAACATTTCGGATATATTGGTTTAAATAAAACATTATCACCATGATTTCACCTACAGGCATGCCTCAGAGATATGGCTAGTTTTGCTCCAGACCACAGCAATAAAGCAAACGTCACAATAAAGTGAGTCACACAAACACTTTCCTTTCCCAATGCATATAAAAGTTATGTTTACACTGAGCTGTAGTCTTTTAAGTGTGCAATAGCATTATGTCTAAAAAACAAATAAACAAACAAGATACACACCCTAATTTAAAAATACTGTGTTGCTAAAAAATGCTAACCATCATCTGAGCCTTCGGGGAGTCGTCTTCTTGCTATATTAATATCAAAGATTGGAATTCAGCCTGAAATTAGAGTAAAGAGGAGAGGGAGGGAGGAGGGGAGAGAGAGAGAGAGACACGGGGGAAACTAGTCCAGTGACTAGCTCCAGCCCCTATTGTTCACAAGGCTATTTATACCTTTTTTGATTGTCCATAGAGATCAATGGGTAGTACAAAATTATGCAATGTTAGCAGCCCAGACTCTTATCAAAACCAGGCTTTTCTCTCTGCATACCTAATTGTATACACAAGTCTTATTATATTGTCACCACAATATAATAATAATGAAAAAGTCTGAACTATCAAAACGTGACAGAGTCACAGAGTGAGCAGAGGCTGTAGAAAACCACCCACAGGCTTGCTTGAGATAGTGTTAGTTACTCAGCCATGTCTGACTCTTTAGGCTGTAGTCCGCCAAGTTCCTCTGTCCATTAAATTCTCCAGGCAAGAACACTGGAGTTAGCTGACATTTCCTCCTCCAGGGGATCTTCTCAATCAGGGACTGAACCTGGGTCTCCTGCAGTGCAGGCAGATTCTTTACCTTCTGAGCCACCAGGGAAGCCCTGCTCAAGACAGAGTTTTCACAAACCTTCAATTTTTTTTTTTTTAAGATCCACAACATCTGCAAAGCACAAAAAGAAAAGTGCAATAAAATGAGGTATGCCTGTATTTATTTTTCCTGTTTTAAATGACTTCTAGAAAATTTTAACTACATGTGCAGCTATTTCTATTAAAGAGTACTGTTCTGAAAAAGGTTGATAAAACAAAATTAATAGCATTTTCTAAGAATGGACAACACCAATTTAGAAGATTAGGGATTATTCAACACTGAGCACATAAACTCCTTTCTAAAATTTATGTGATTAGAATGAGAGGTATAAAAGTTCAGTATTGTATGACACAGAAGTATTCTCTTACACACGTGGGGAAGCATTGAGCATTTTTTAAAAAAGTGGTTTTACCTAGAGAAGCTGTATTTTGTAATTTTAATTAAGCTTGGAAAGTGGAGAATTTCATGACCCCTTTAGTTTTTAAATGAGGCTATTTATTGTGTTACTTTTGTTATTTCCACAACCATAGAAAATTAACATATAAAAATACTTTTCTGATCCACGTATGATACCCTTCCTTTGACTCTGTTTATTTTTAAAAGCACTTCGTATATGTGAAAGGTAAAATTAAAATTAAAATAAGGTAGAAATGTAGAGCAATTATTTTTAGTGTGACTAGTGTTTTGTTTTGTTTTTTTTTATTTTGAGAAATACAAAAGTAAAGCGGATAACATAGTTNCCCTTCCTTTGACTCTGTTTATTTTTAAAAGCACTTCGTATATGTGAAAGGTAAAATTAAAATTAAAATAAGGTAGAAATGTAGAGCAATTATTTTTAGTGTGACTAGTGTTTTGTTTTGTTTTTTTATTTTGAGAAATACAAAAGTAAAGAGGATAACATAGTTTGGAATCAAACTGAAAATGGCTTAAAATGGTCAATATTTATTGGTTAAAACTAGAGATTTTGGGGCCCATCTATCAATTATTATAAATTAAGAAAATACACCTAGAAATTACTTGTCATAAACCTAAAATAAAAAAGTTTTCTGGGTTTGACAAAATTATTACTTATACAAAAATTACAACTAATATTTATTTAGCAGAGTTAGCATGAAGCAATAGTGACATTCAGTAACTTTTAACTAATTACATAGATCCACTAATTTCTGTGAAGTGCCTTAAAATAAAATGGATTGTTAGCATTTACTGTGTTTAGTGAATCTCTGCTAATATAAGAGACTCAGTCAGCTTCTTCAAATGATCAGGAATAACACAGCTTTTAAAATGCATGAGATTACACTGTAATGGCATCTTTTAACTAGTAACAAATCAGGCCAGAAAAACCAGTACACATAATCACTGGGCCCTTAATGGACGATTTCTGCTAATTTTGAAAGCTTTACAATTAGCTGCGATTCAGTGAACCTGATCCCCTGTTAAACTGTTGGGGAACACAAAACAGTGTTGTCTTAAGAGGGCAATAAGATTCTCTGTGAATTTTTACTTGCCAAGGCAAGGTAATTTTAAAAATAAAATTGTTTCATTGTTTTTGTAACTATAAAAAGTTCATAGACTACACTAAGATTAAAGTATACTTTTACTTTTAAATACTCGGGACCCAGCCGGGCCATTATACTGCCAGGATCTCAGAGTTTCTCTCACACACCTCTCGAGGTGCAGGGACCCCCATCATAGAGGCTTTTTTTCTGCTGCAGCCCTCCCTGCAAGCTTATTCCCATCTGAGAATCCTCATCCTTGCTGTTCCTTCTCCCAAGAAGGCAGTGTTCCTCAGGTCTCTCATAATTAGCTCTTTCTTTTCATTTAAATCTCCATTCAAACATTACTACCTCGAAGGCCTCTTTCCAGAGTTCCCTTATTAAAGTGCCATCATTTTCCCTAATGCAGGAATTATTCCTTTCTTTGCCTCAGAATAGTCATCAAATTAGAATTTATTTTGTTAATTTGTATGTAGCATTTGTTGTTAGCCTTTCCTTTGCAGAACATGCACTCCATGAAAGCAGAAACATTATTTGGGTTGTCCACCTCTGCTAACAAACTGATTAATAAAATGATGATATACATACATACAGGCTACATACACATATATTTATAAATATATAATATGTATTTATTGTCATATTGCTACTGATATTTGGTAGCATATTTTTTTCTATTAAAAGTCTACTAGCTTTTCAAAGTTCATAAGCATATCTCTGCAGAATGTGTTTTAATGATTACAGGATGTTCCACCATTTCAGTATACTAGAGTTTGTTATCACATCTTCTATAGTTGGATATTTAGGTTCCTATCATTTTTTCACTGTTATAAACAATATTTTGAATCACAATGTTGTAGGTAGATATTTGAACACTTGACTGATTATTTCATCCAGATAAGTTCTCCTAAGATAAACTAAGTAAAAAAAAAAAAATTAAAATTTGACTCATATTACCATACTTTTCTACAAAAAATATTTTGGGTATTTTAAAATACCAGTGGGTATTTTAAAAATATTTTACCCATTTTTACTTATATTAACATTGTATATAAAATACTATTTCTCCATAGTCTTGCCAATGTGGAAGTTATCGATACTTGTCAATTCAAAAGAGGAGTTTATATCATTTCTCTTTGAATAAATTGTTCATGGCCTTTGGAACATTGGAAAGTTTATGTTTTTCAATAGTTTCTAAGAACTATTTACATATTAAGATTATTTAACATATAGTCAAATAACTGTCAGTTACATATAAATTTTTCCAATTTTTAATATATATTTTATCTTTTTTATGTGCGTTTAGCAACCCCATGGACTGTAGTCCACCATCCTAACCTACAGATCAAACCCAGGTCTCCCACATTCAGGAGGATTCTTTACTGTCTGCGACACCAGGGAAGCCCAAGAATGCTGGAATGGGTGGCCTATCCATTCTCCAGGGGATCTTCCCGACCCAGGAAGCAAACCAGGGTCTCCTGCATTGCAGGCAGATTCTTTACCAGCTGAGCCACCAGAGAAGCCCATTCATATATTAAGACTATTTAATATTATGGTCAAGTAACTCTCAGTTACATATAGTTTTTTCCAGCTGTTTTATAGTAAAATCTGTTTCTTTCAAGTTTTTTTATTTTTACTATCAAGTTTTAAAAAGTGCCACTTTATCCCAAGATGATGAAAATCACACACACATATATAAAATGTGTATAGATTATAATATGTCTCACACATATATAAACTATATATTTTCTCACTTCCATCTTTATTCAAAAAAATCTATAAGTATCAGAGAAATTACTTTGCAAGTTTGAAATATTAAGGCTTATATCAATTTATCATTCTAATAGTCTGATACAAAATGGTAAATATTTTCTATTGCTCTCAAAGAGAACCTCACAAATAATAAAAAGTGAAGTTGCTCAGTTGTGTCCGACTCTTTGCAACCCCATGGACTGTAGCCTACCAGGCTCCTCTGTCCATGGGATTTTCCAGGCAATAGTCCTAGAGTGGATTGCCATTTCCTTCTCCAGGGGGATCTTCCCAACCCAGGAATCGAACCCGGGTCTCCCGCATTGTAGACAGACGCTTTACCATCTATTTCTCTATGGGACGAAAATGCTAAAATCTATTAATTGCAAATGTGTCTTTCCCAACTGACTTTAATTTTGTTTTATAGGGATATGCCTTAAAAGGGGCTGCCTAGACTTTAAAACCGGAGAAGGCAATGGCACCCCACTCCAGTACTCTTGCCTGGAAAATCCCATGGACAGGAGCCTGGTAGGCTGCAGGCCATGGGGTCGCTAGGAGTCAGACATGACTGAGCGTCTTCACTTTCACTTTTCACTTTCATGCATTGGAGAAGGAAATGGCAACCCACTCCAGTGTTCTTGCCGGGAGAATCCCAGGGACGGGGGAGCCTGGTGGGCTGCTGTCTATGGGGTCACACAGAGTCGGGCACGACTGAAGTGAGTTAGCAGCAGCAGACTTCAAAACAGACTTAGAGACTTACAGTAAGTAAGAGTTTAGTAATAAGTACCGGTTGTGAAGGTTGCACTTCTGTACCATCTAATGTTTTCAGTTATGACTAAGGAACAGGTCACTCTTAAATATATTCTGAAGGTAGATACAGTTTGAAACATCATGATTTAACAGGTGGCTTAGTGAGTGACTCAGCTCCTTCACTCTGGCTGTAACAATAACATAAAGGGATTTTCAGAGGACATGATTGTTCTTTTATTGACACCAGCCACGCACAGAAATGACTGAGTTATACTTCTAATTATACTGACTGTCTTTTGGATAATGAAGCTACCATCCTGTCAGTGCCTAAGACTTCCTTAAATGTTGTGCTATTTTCAACAACATCTCCAAGAGAAGGGATGATGTGGCTAGAATCCCACTGTGTAAGTAAAGTTTGCTTTTATCATAAACTCATTATTCAAGACAAAGGCTGGAGCCCAGCTTTGGAAGCTTGAAATACTGCATTTTTCATTTTCATGATTAACATTTTTAATTTTCTTGCTCGTTTTAGGCATAATAGAAGTTAATCATAAGACAAATTTTCACCTGTGTGATTCATGGCCATGATTAGTATTTCTATGGTCCCTTTTAATATTTCAGTACAGATTTGCTAGAAAATACCATAAACAATAATAACAAAGTTGTTGTGAGGACTGACTGTATACTAAGAGTTTTAAGTATATTAATTCATTTAATCATCATAGCAAATTTATAGGGTTAGTACTATTTTTATTTCTATTTGACATGCAAGAAAACTGACCCACCAGAAAAGTAAGATGCTTACCAAAGGTCACACAGCTAGGAGTACCAGAGCTGACACTAAGGCAGGCAGACTGCTTCTACAGCACCTCCAAAGAGTACACTCTCCACTGCTTCATGCAACTTACACTTTTCTCCAGTTTCCATAATCTGAAGTTATGACGGGGTTATAATGAACATGATAGACATTTCACTAATTGAGCAAGACCAGCTTCTCCAGTTCTACAGCAACCTAATTGCAGTCACTCCTAAGAAGCTCTGGAAATCCTAATGCATTAATGTTGTCTCATGGGCTTGCCAATGTATTTAGTCTAAGGCATATTTCTCATGTCATTGCCTGCCATGAAGTTTTCTGCTATGTATGCTAACTCCTAGATCAGCCTGGTTCTATTCATCAAAATTTATTCAATACTCACTATGTATCTGTTCTAGCCACTGGGAAAATAGGAAAGAATAAAATAAAATCCTTGTTCTTGTGAAGCTTATATTCTAGGTAACAGTGCTAAGTGATAAATAACTTGTGAGCAATAAGTGCTGTGGATGAAAAAAATCAAAGATGGGAGAAGTCATTTTATATGAGATGGGTAAGGGTAGGCCTTAACAATAAGATGATATTTGAATAAAGACCTAAATGAAATAAAGGCATGATCCAGGTAGAATTCTGAGAGAAGAGCTCTTCAGGAAGAGTTCTAAAGAATATCCAATGTGATTTGAGGGAAAAAGATAGAGGAGAGTGGTATGATCAAAGGGGGTCCCCAGGTGGCACTAGTGGTAAAGAGCCTTCCTGCCAACGCAGGAGACATAAAGAGACTCCGATTCGATCCCTGGGTCAGGAAGATCCCCTGGAGGAGGACCTCCCCACTCACACCAGTACTCTTGCCTGGAGAATCCCATGGACAGAGGAGCCTCATAGACCTCAGTCCATAGGGTTGCATAGAGTTGGACACGTCTGAAGCAACTCAGCACGCACGTAGTATGGTCAAAGAGACAGAAAGGCATATGAAATGGGAAATGTGTGTGTATACATGCATATATGCAGACATGCACATATTTGTATGTATTTAAAGATTTAAAGTAGAGCTAGAAAGATTAAATGCTGGTTAGCATTTAATCAAAGATGTTGAGGGCAAATGGGTGAGCAATTTAGGGTCGGGGTTTGGGGTGGAAGTTAGATACTCAAGTTATGGACATGTTAAATTTGAGATCCCTATTCAGTATCAAAATAGAGCTATTGAATAACCAGTTGCTGTTGTAAATTCTTCTTGAGGAAGTGCTACTAGCTGGAGATGCAGTCTGAGAGGTGTAACATTATGAACTGTATTCAATGCCATGAGACTGAATGAGCTTACCCTCAGAATCCACGTAAAAGGAAAAGACAAAGGGCCAACTTTGATGTCAGCTGACATTTAGAGGCTAGGAATATGATAGAGAAATTACGTTGCTTGAATAAAGAAGAAGAATTAGAATATAAACGCTGAACGAATAGGATCTGAATATCCTTCAGATGATATTCTATGGCAATATGTATATTGTGTTTGCAGCTACACTTTCATAAGAGATTCATGGTAGAGTTCATGGAGATAATGAACTTGAATAAAGGAGAAGCCTTTGGCATTTCCAGTGAACTAAGAAGAATATGAAGTTGATATTATTTTATGAAAATAAAGGCAATAAACAGGGATACACGTATTAATTCTTGGCATAGAATTGGACCAAGAGCATGTCAACACTTCCAAGAGGTAAAGATGGAGAATTTGTTATAAAAATCTTTAAATGATCAACTGATATTAATGGAAAGGAAAGTATGTTTAGAAATTTCCCCGAGTCATTTTTCTTATTATTAATCTGGCAGGCAGTAGGAGGTAAAGTTGTGGAGAAATGAAAGTGTTCCTTGGCCCTGATCTCACAAAATGGCACAAGAACCCTGGTACAGAAAATTTCCCAATATACACAACAGTCCATAGAAATAACACAATTTTTACATAGAGTTATAGTTCTAAGAACACTTTCTATACATTGATACGACAGAATTTTTAATCTTCATTCACTTATTTCTCTCTTTTACTCATATTAAGAGAATTTGCTACATTCATAGCTACATATTAATAGCAGAATCTGGTACATGTTCTTAAATTCATGCTGTGTTCTAAGTTTTATATAAGAAACATTTTAAATTTTTAAAATAGAGGATAATAATTAAGGGTACATTTTTATCAGATAATTTTATGTTGAATGTTCAGGTGAAAAAAAAGCTACCGGGGATAGGCAGATTAGATAATAATCAAATGTTATGTGCTTTTTTCTGTTTTGTTTTTTTTTCCCCCATAACATTAAGGCCATAACATTAATGAGAGGAATGCAGCATTTGCTCTCAGATTTTATGAACATAAACTTCACTGCTAGCGTGAATAATGAAGACTCATTTGTAATTTAAATAGTGCTTTACAAGCTGGATGTACAAAACTTAGGTAAAGACATCTAAATTATATAAATGAAATGAACAACTACTGGCAAAAGTATATGATTCACAGGCATTTAAGAGAAGCTAATAACTTATATATCCTGAATATCATTTTACCTTGTATATTTTACCATTTAAAAATAAAGGGTAATAATTTAAGTTATAAACAAGTCATGGGGATATAATGCACAGCATGGTGACTATAATTAATAATATTGTACTGTATATTTGAAAGTTGCTAAGAGAGTAGATTTTAAAAGTTCATCAAAAGAAAAAAATTTGTAACTATGGTGATGGATATTAACTAGATTGATTGTGGTGATCATTTCACAATGTAATATATGAATATCAAATCACTATGTTGTAAACCCAAAATGAATACAAAGTTATATATGTCTATTATCAACATAATTATATCTCAATAATTAAGATTAACCTTATACATAGATAATTTTTCCAGCCTTACTGAGATATAAGTGACACATGACATTGTATAAGTTAAAGGTATAGAAGGTGATGATTTGATAATCATATATATTGTAAAATGATTACCTCAATAAGGTTAGATTAGTTAATATATTCATCTCCCCACATAGTTGCTTTTTTATTGTTGTAGAAATTTTAAAATATAGTACAGTATTAGTAACTATATCACTATTTTGTATATTAGATCCCAGAACTTATTCATGTTATATGAATAGAGATATAATAAAACATTAAAGACCATCAGAAACCTATTAGAACTAATAAATGAATTCAGTAAGTCTAAGGATAGCAACATCAACTCACATGAGTTTGAGCAAACTATGGGAGACTGTGAAGGACAAGGAAGGCTGGTGTGCTGCAGTCCATGGGGTCGCAAAGAATTGGACCACGACTGAGCAAATGAACAACAAAAGTCTAAGGATATGAAGTCACCATATACTAATCAATTGCATTTCTATATACTAATAGTGAACTATCTGAAAATAAACAATCTTGTTATAATAGCATTGACAGCAATAAAGTACATAGGAATAAATTTAACCAGGGTAGGGAAAGATCTCTACACTAAAAACTGTAGGACATTAGTGAAATAAACTGAAAAGAACACAAAGAAATGGAAAGATAAACTTTGTCCATGGATCAGAAAAGTTAGTATTGATAAAATGTCCATGTTACTTAAATCGACCTGCAGATACAATGAAGTCTCTATCAAAATTCCAATATTATTCACAGAAATAGAAAACATATCCTAAAATTTGCATGGAACCATAAGTTTTAAATTTCAATTCATCGTTCAGTTAAAAACCTTAGATATAACCAAAGTAAATTTCTTTAACACTGATATAGTTCTAAAAATATTTGGTTTAGTATTGCTTGTCATAGACTTAATAATAAAGACTAATTGTTCACTTTTACCTTTCATTTTGTATTTATCAACATGTCATCTAGAATAACATTTCATAAATATTAAATTAATCTTAAATATAATCTAAATTTCTTATATAAAATAAGATTTCTTCTAGAATATGATTACAAGATGTCTAATGAAAATTTACCAAGTTCATCCACTCTGTTGCCTTATTCTCATAAACAAAAAGAACAAAGAGCGTCACTGATCATTCCCCTCCATACTGGGTTAAGTCACAACCCACTTCAGTCACCCAGTACCAGTACTCTCTGAGGGGACTTTAGAATGAAAAAAAAATAGGATGCATTCTGTGTTTTTGGATAAAGAGATCCATAGATAACATGCATATCTAGGGGTGGATTTCAGTGACCCCAGATTCTTGCATCTTCTCATACATGGAAAAACACTAAAATCATTAACCTGAGATATTTGTTCTATATGATTAACAGTAATTGCTTTATGCTTGACTACACGTACTTCCCAGGTCCCCCCCCACCCCCCAAAATATCATATATATATATATACTTGCTCTTCTCCCACCTCTTCAGAACAGTTCCTCCTGTTTATCTGAGAGAGTGTCTCCTCGGCTATAGTTTTCAGTAAGTTCCCACTATAACACTGAAACTCACTGATCTTACATTGTGCTTTTTTCCTTCAATTGATATTTTCTATCTCATTAAAGAAATGGACCAGCAAAACATTTCCCTGAATTCAAGTTATATAACCAAAGAAGAACAGAGAGCTAATTAGCTTAGAGAAAATTAGCTCATCCTTTTCAACTCATTAGAATCATGGTCTAACTACTGAGATAGTTAAAGCATAAAGTAGTTCCTAAAGTTGCCAAGACATTTATTTTTAATATAAAATGTAATCCATGGTTATTGTTTGAGATTCTACTTCTCACCTCACAATTCTTCAACTAGACAATAAACTACATCTTAGAAAGCCAACACACACACACGAATGTGCACTTTTTCTTCTCTATATACTGTGTGGAAAGAAAAATACAGGTGATCTAAGAAATGTAAGTTAGAGGAGATGGAGACAGAATTAGTTTTATTTTAGAATGAAGTATTGTGGGACACATGCATGACAAGAATAAAGACTTCTTAGAAGAAAACTGCCACAAATGGAAATCTTCTGTCTTCCGTTCGTGTTCTATTTTTTTCTTGTTTCTGCTAGCAAGACTTGTGCTGGGGATATTTTCCTGGGTAAGACAGCAAATATATTTAGTTGTGAATGCTTTGGATAGCTAGGAAGGAATACTAGCTGAACAAGTAGCAGCTGCTAACAAGGAATGGAATGAAGCTTCTTCAAGGAAAGAACAGTTCAGATTAAAGAAGTCAAAAAATGATGATATGACAAAGTATGTCATAGGTCTTATTGAACTAAAGACATATCATGATCCGAAATAATGCTTATAAGACTCCAAGAGATAGATGTCATGAGAGTCTAGGTCTGAAGAAGAAAATAATCAGTAAATGTTTTCTATAGTGAGCCAGATAAAATTTTAGGCTTTGTGGGCCATATAACCTCTGCTACAATTGCTAAAAACTCTGCCTTTTTATCATGAAAGTAGCAATAGACTATACATAAATAAATGGCTCTGGTTGTGTTTTGATGCAACTATAGGCACTGAAAATTGAATGTCATCCAATATCCATGTGTCACAAAATAGTATTCTCCTTCAGTCTTTTTGAATCATTTAAAAATGTAAAAAGCATTTTTTTATCTTGTGGATAAAACAGCACTGTATTTGACTCACAGGCTTAAGTTTGGCTTAAATTATCATAGAACTTCAGAAAATGCAACATTACTTGAAAATATTAGTAAAGATTTATGTTAATAAACTGTTTCTAATTGAATTTTAAGACACAAGGTGGACGTTTTGTTTGTTTGTTATTTAATTGTCTTCATTGTCTTAAATGTCTTCACCCAATGCAGAGTGGATGTTCTAAACACCTAAGGTGTTGCTCTACATAAAATAATGAGGGCCTTTAAGTCCAAAACAGTCATTCAAAATCACTTAAGCACTTATCCCAAAGAAAGGCAATGCCAAAGAATGAACAATTGCACTCATCTCACATGCTAGTAAAGTAATGCTCTAAATTCTTCAAGCCAGGCTTCAGCAATATGTGAACCGTGAACTCCCTGATGTTCAAGCTGGTTTTAGAAAAGACAGAGGAACCAGAGATCAAATTGCCAACATCTGCTGGATCATTGAAAAAGCAAGAGGGTTGCAGAAAAACATCTATTTCTACTTTATTGACTATGCCAAAGCCTTTGACTGTGTAGATCACAACACACTGTGGAAAATTCTGAAAGAGATGGGAATACCAGACCACCTGACCTGCCTCTTGACAAACCTATATGCAGGTCAGGAAGCAACAGTTAGAACTGGACATGGAACAACAGACTGGTTCCAAATAGGAAATGGAGTACGTCAAGGCTGTATATTGTCACCCTGCTTATTTAACTTCTATGCAGAGTACATCATGAGAAACGCTGGACTGGAAGAAGCACAAGCTGGAATCAAGATTGCCGGGAGAAATATCAATAACCTCAGATATGCAGATGACACCACCCTTATGGCAGAAAGTGAAACGGAGCTAAAAAGCCTCTTGATGAAAGTGAAAGAGGAGAGTGAAAAAGTTGGCTTAAAGCTCAGCATTCAGGAAATGAAGATCATGGCATCTGGCCCCATTACTTCATGGGAAATAGATGGGGAAAGAGTGGAAACAATGTCAGACTTTAT
>SJYV01023005.1:0-15260 GCA_006410875.1 Neotragus pygmaeus | reverse complement strand
GGGATTCAGGATTGGGAGCTCGTGTACACCTGTGGTGGATTCATGTCAATGTATGGCAAAGCCAATAAAATATTGTAAAGTAAAATAAATTAAAAAACAAAAACAAAAACAAAAAAAAAACCCAATAGGTCAATGATGACATCAAGGAAGGAAAATATGTCCATCCAAATGAAAATGAATACACGACTTTATCAAATCTCTGTGGTGACACAGACATTCATTCAGAAACAAGAAGAATCTCAAATGACCAAACTAACCTATTCTCTAAAGAATTGGAAAAAAAGAACAAGCAAAACCCAAAGTCAGCAGAAGGAAGGAGATAATAAAGTGCAGAGTCAACAAATTGAAAAAAATCATCAGAGAAGATAAGGAAAATCATTTTTTTGAAAGCATAAACAAAATTGAAAATTTTAGCCAGGATAACCAAGAAGAAAAAGAGAGGACCCAAATCAACAAAGCAAAAAACTAAAGAGGAGAAATAAGAATACCACAGAAAATGCAAAAAATAAAAACAAAAAACCGTAAGAGAATATTATCAACAGTTATCTGTCAAAAAATTGGGCAACCAGGAAGAAATGGATATTTCTAGAAATATATAGCCTGCCAAGAATAAATCAAGAATAAATAGATAATTTAACAGGCTGATTAGTAGAAGTGAAATTGAATCTGTAATTAAAAAAAAGAAAACAAAACAAAACAAAAAAACAACTCCCTCTAAGCAAAGGTCCAGGAACAAAGACCTTCAGAGGAAATTCTACCAAACATGTAAAGAAGAGATATTTCCTATGTTTCTCAAACTATTCCAAAAAACTGAATAGGAGGGAACNAACAAAAAAACAACTCCCTCTAAGCAAAGGTCCAGGAACAAAGACCTTCAGAGGAAATTCTACCAAACATGTAAAGAAGAGATATTTCCTATGTTTCTCAAACTATTCCAAAAAACTGAATAGGAGGGAACACTCTTAAAGTCACTGTATGAAGCCAATATCAGCCTGATACCCAAATCAGACAAAGGCACTACCAAAAAAGAAAATTAAAGGTCAATATCTTAGATGGGTATACAAGCAAAAAATCCTCAACAAAATGTTAGGAAACTGAGCCCAGTAACACATAAAGAAGATCATATACCAGAAACAATTCGGATTCATTCTAGGGCAACAAGAATGGTTCACCAGATGCAAATCAATCAATGTGATGTATCACATCAACAAAATGAAAGAGCACATGATCATCTAAAAAGAGGCAGAAAAAGCATTTGACAAAATTCAAAATCTACTCATGATAAAACCTATCATCATGATAGGTATACAGGGAATGTATCTCAATATAAAAGGCTGTTTACGTAATAAGCCCACAGCCAATATAGTTCACAACACTGAAATGCTAAAACCTTCCACAAAAATCACTATTGTAAAGTAAAAAAAAAATAAGAAAAGGATGCCTACTCTCAGCACTTCTATCCAACATTATATTAGAAGTCTTAGTCACACTAATCACACAAGAGAGAAAAATAATTGGATACTCAAATTGGAAGGGAAGAGGTTAAAATTGTCACTATTTGCAGATAAAATAATATTTTATAGAGAACTATGATGTGGGCACCAGGACCCAGGAGAAAGGAGTAGTGACCCCACAGGAGACTGACCCAGACTTGCTTGTGAGTGTTCAAGAGTCTCTGGTGGAGGCCTATGGCAGGGTTTGGGGCACTGAGTGTAGCAGTGTGTACATGGGACCTTTTGAAGGAGTTTGCCATTATATTTATTACCTCCAACATAGTTTGGCATAGTTTAACAGGGAAGGAACACAGTCCCACCCATCAACAGAAAATTGGATTGAAGATTTACTGAGCATGGCCCCATCCATCAGAATAAGACCCAGTTTCCCCTCAGTCAGTCTCTCCCATCAGGAAGCTTCCATAAGATTCTTAAGGATAACAATTCTTCTCCATCAGAGGGCAGATAGACTGAAAATTACAATTACAGAACACTAACCAAAATAATCACATGGACCAAAGCTTTGTCTAACTCAGTGAAACTAGGAGCCATGCTGTGTAGGGCCACCAAAGACAGGTCATGGTGAAGAGTTCTGACCAAACATGGTCCACTGGAGAAGCGAATGGCAAACCACTTCAGTATTCTTGCCTTGAGAACCCCATAAACAGTATGGAATGGAAAAAAGAGAGGACATTGAAAGATGAACTCCTCAGGTCGGTAGGTACCCAGTATGTTACTGGAGATCAGTAGAGAAATAACTCCAGAAAGAGTGAAGTGACAGAATCAAAGCAGCAACAACACTAAGTTGTGGATGTGATTGGTGATGGAAGGAAAGTCAGATGCTGTAAAGAACAATATTGCATAGGAACCTAGAATGTTAGGTCCACGAATCAAGGCAAATTGGAAGTGGTCAAACAGGAGATGGCATTGACATTTTAGGAATCAGTGAACTAAAATGGACTGGAATATGTGAGTTTAACTCAGATGACCATTATATTTATTACTGTGGGCAAGAATCCCTTAGAAGAAATGGAGCAGTCATCATANTTGGAAGTGGTCAAACAGGAGATGGCATTGACATTTTAGGAATCAGTGAACTAAAATGGACTGGAATATGTGAGTTTAACTCAGATGACCATTATATTTATTACTGTGGGCAAGAATCCCTTAGAAGAAATGGAGCAGTCATCATAGTCAACAAAAGAGTCTGAAATGCAGTACTTGGATGCAATCTCAAAAACTACAGAATGATCTCTGTTCATTTCCAAGGCAAACCATTCAATACCACAGTAATCCAAGTCCATACCCCAACCAGTAATGCTGAAGAAACTGAGGTTGAATGGTTTTATGAAAACCTACAGGACCTTCTAAATTAACACCCCCAAAAGATGTCCTTTTCATTGTAGGGGACTAAATGCAAAAGTAGGAAGTCAAGAAATACCTGGATAACAGACATATTTGGCCTTGGAGTACAAAATGAAGCAGAGCAAAAACTGACGGTTTTACCAAGACAATGCACTGGTAATAGCAAACACCTTCTTCCAACAATACAAGAGAAGATCTACACATGGACATCACCAGATGATCAATACCGAAATCAGACTGATTATATTCTTTGCAGACGAAGATGGAGAAGTTCTATACAGTCAGCAAAAAAAAGAATGGGAGCTGACTGTGGCTAAGATCATGAACTCCTTATTTCCAAATTCAGACTTAAGTTGAAGAAAGTAGGGAAAACCACTAGACCATGCAGGTATGACCTAAATCAAGTCCCTTATGATTGTACAGTGGAAGTGAGAAATAGAGTCAAGGGATTAGATCTGATAAAGTGCCTGAAGAACTATGGATGGAGGTTCATGACATTGTACAGGAGACAGGGATGAAGACCACACCCAAGAAAAAGAAATGCAAAAAGGCAAAATGGTTGTCTGAGTAGGCCTTACAAATAGCTGTGGAAAGAAGAGAAGTGAAAGGCAATGGAGAAAAGGAAAGATATACCCATTTGAATGCACAATATCGAAGAAGAGCAAGGAAAGATAAGAAAGCCTTTCTGTGATCAATGCAAGGAAATAGAGGGAAACAATAGAATGGGAAAGGCTAGAGATCTCTCCAAGAAAGTTAGATATACCAAGGGAATGATTAATGCACAAATGGGTACAATAAAGGACAGAAATAGTATGGACTTAACAGAAGCAGAAATTATTAACAGAGGTGGCAAGAATACACGTAAGAACTATATAAAAAAAAATCTTCACGACCAGATACACGATGGTGTGATCACTCACCTAGAACAAGACAGACTGGAATGTGAAGTCAAGTGAGCCTTAGGAAGCATCATTATGAACAAAACTAATGGAGGTGATGTAATTTGATGATGCCATGAAAGTGCTGCACTCAATATGCCAGCAAATTTGGAAAACTCAGGTGGCCACAGGATTGGAAAAGGGCAGCTTTTATCCAATCCCAAAGAAAGGTGATGCCAAAGAATATTCAAACTATTGCACAATTGCACTCATCTCACACGCTGGCCAAGTACTGTTCAAAATTCCCCAAGAGAGGCTTCAACAGTATGTGAACTGATAACTTCCAGATGTTAAAGCTGGATTTAGAAAAGGCAGAGGAACCAGAAATCAAATTGCAAACATCCATTGGATAATCTAATAAGCAAGAGAGTTCTAGAAAAACATCTACCTTTGCTTTATTGATTACACCAAATCCTTTGACTATGTAGATCACAAAAAAATTGTGGAAAATTCTTCAAGAGATGGGGATACCAGACCACCTGACCTACGACTTGACAAATCTGTATGCGGGTCAAGAAGCAACAGTTAGAACCAGACATTGAACAACAGATTGGCTCCAAATTGGGAAAGGACTACTTCAAGGCTGTATATTGTCACTCTACTTATTTAACTTATATGCAGAGTGTATCATGAAAAATGCTTGACTGGATGAAGCACAAGCTTAAATCAAGATTGCCAGGAGAAATATCAACAACCTGAGATATGCAGATGGCACTACCTTGTGGCAGAAAGTGAAGAACTAAAGAGCATCTTGATGAAAGTGAAAGAGGAGAGTGAAAAAGTTGGCTTAAAGCTCAATATTCAGAAAACAAAGATCATAGCATCTGGTCCCATCACTTCATGGGAAATAGATAGGGAAGCAATGGAAACAGTGGAAGTCTTTATTTTTGGGGGGCTCCAAAATCACTGCAGAAGGTGACTGTAGCCATGAAATTAAAAGACACAATCCTTGGAAGAAAAATTATGACCAATCTAGATAGCATATTAAAAAATAGAGACATTTCTTTGCCAACAAGTCCCATCTATTCAAAGCACTGACTTTTCCAGTAGTCATGTATGGATGTGGAAGTTGAACCATAGAGAAGGCTGAGCACAGAAGAATTGATGCTTTTGAACTGTTGTGTTGTAGAAGTCTCTTGAGAGTTCCTTGGACTGGAAGAAGATCAAACCACTCCATCCTAAAGGAAATCAGTCCTGAATATTCATTGGAAGGACTGATACTGAAGCTGAAACTCCAATACTTTGGCCACCTGATGCAAAGAACTGACTCATTGGAAAAGACCCTGATTCTTGGAAAGATTGAAGACAGGAGAAAAACTGGATGACATAGGATGAGATGGTTGGATGGCATCACCAACTTAACGGGCATGAGTTTGAGAAAACTCCAGGAGTTGGTGATGGCATGGCATGCTGCAGTCCATGGAGTCTCAAAGAGTTGGACATGACTGAGTGACTGTATTCCAGAAGGTAGCAGGAAACAAATTTACTATACAGATATCTATTTCATTTCTTTATAGTAACAATAATATAGCAGAGAGAAATTAAAAAAAATCAATCCCAATAAAAATCGCCTTAAAAAAAAACTAGGAAGAAATTTCATCAAGAAGGTGAGATATTTCTATGATGAAAACTATAAAACATTGATAAATGGAGTTGAAAACGATTTCAAGAAATGGAATGATATCCTGTACTCTTAGATCAAAAGTATCAATATTGCTAAAATGGCCATACTGACCAAAGCCATCTACAGATTCAATATAAGTTCTATGAAAATACCTATGACGTTTTTCACATAACTAGAGCAAAGAATCCTATAATTTATATAGAACTACAAAAGACACAGAATTGCCAAAGTACTCCTGAGGAAAAAGCTTAAAGCTGGAGGTATAGTATTTCTTTCTAGACTTGAGATTATACTCAAAACTAAAGCAATCAAAATAATATGATATTGGCACAAAATAAAAAGAAACATAAATCAATGGAACAGCAAATTGTTTTTGGTATTCAGCCCCTCAGTCGTGTCTGACTCCTTGTGACCCCATGGACTGCAGCACACCAGACTTCCCTGCCCATCACCAATTCCTAGAGCTTGCTCAAACTCATTCCCATCAAGTCTGTGATACCATCCAACCATCTTGCCCTCTTTTGTCCCCTTCTTTTCCTGCCTTCGATCTTTCCCCATCAGGGACTTTTCTAATGAGTTTGCTCTTCTTATAAGGTGGCTAAAATATCGAAACTTCAGTATCTGTCCTTCCAATGAATATTCTGGGTTGATTTCCTTTAGGATCGACTGGTTTGATCTCCTTTCAGTCCAAGGGACTCTCAAGAGTCTCCTCCAACACCACAGTTCAAAGCATCAGTTCCTCGGCACTCAGCTTTCTTTATGGTCCAAGTTTCTCATCCATACATGACTACTGGGAAAACCATAGCTTTGACTAGATGGACCTTTGTCAGTAAAATAGACTTAAATGATGAGGAGAAGGCAATGGCACCCCACTCCAGTGTTCTTGCCTGGAAAATCCCATGAATGGAGAAGCCTGGTGGGCTGCAGTCCGTGGGGTTGCTAACAGTCGGACATGACTGAGCGACTTCACTTTCACTTTCATGCATTGGAGGAGGAAATGGCAACCCACTCCAGTGTTCTTGCCTGGATAATCCCAGGGATGGGGGAGCCTGATGGGCTGCCGTCTATGGGGTCGCACAGAGTCGGACACGACTGAAGCGACTTAGCAGTAGCAGCAGTAGCAATAGGACATTCCACCCAAAAGTGGCAGAATACACTTTCTTCTCAAGTGCTCATGGAACATTCTCTAGGATAGTTTACATCAAGGGTCACAAATCAAACCTTGATAAATTTACAAAAATTGAAATAATAATAAGCATATTTTTGACCTTAATGAGATTAGAAATGGATTACAGGGAAAAAAATGAAAACAAAAATGCAACTATATGGAGGCTAAATAATACACTACTAAAATACCAAGAGATTGAAGAAGAAATGAAAGAGGAAATAAAAAAATACCTAGAAGCAAATGACAACAAGGACATGATCATTAAAAAAAAAAACTGTGGAATGCAGCAAAAACACTTCTAAGAGTGAAGTTTATAGCAATACAATCCTACTTCAAGAATCAAGAAAAATCTCAAGTAAACAACTTAACCTTACAGCAACTAAAGAAAGAAGAAGAACGACAACAACAACAACAAAACCCCCTTAAAATTGGTAGAAGAAAACAACTCATAATGATCAGGGGTAAAATAAATAGAAATGAAGAAACTACAGCAAAGATTAAAAAAAGTCAGTTCTTTGAGAGGTTAAACAAAATTTATAGATCTTTAACCAGAACAATCAAGGAAAAAAAATTCAAGTAAATAAAATTAGAAATGACAGTGAAGTTAGGACCGACGCTACAGAGATACAAAGGTTACAAGAGACTACAATGAGAAACTATACACCAATAAATGGGCAAACTGGAAGAAGTGGATAAATTCTTAGAAAAGTACAAGCTTCCAAGACTGAACCAAGAAGAAATACAAAGAAATAACAGACCAATTACAAACAATGAAATTAAAACTGTGATTAAAATTTTTTCAACAAACAAAAGTCCAATATCAAATGGCCTCACAGGAAAATAATATCAAACATTTAGAGAAGAGCTAACACTTATCCTTCTCAAACTTTTTCAAAAAATTCCAGAGGGTGAAACACTTCTAATCTCATTGTATTAGGTCACCATCAGCCTAATACCAAAAGCAGAAAAAGATATCACTCAAAAAAAAAAAAAAAAAAAAAGAAAGAAAGAAAATTACAAGCAATATCACCGAAAAATATAGACCCCAAAATATCAACAAAATAGTAGCAAATGAAACCCAGCAACTCAGAAAAAGAGTCATACACCATGGTTAAGTGGGATTTATCCCAGGGATGCAAGGATTCTTCAATATACACAAATCAATCAATGTGATATACCATGTTAACAAATTGAAGAATAAAATCCATTTGATCATCTCAATAAATGCAGAAAAACTTTTGACAAAATTCAACACCCATGATGATTAAAAACTCTCCAGAAAGTGGGCATAGAGGAAATCTGCCTTAATAAAATAAAAGTCATATATGACAAACCCATAGCAAACATATTCTTGATGGTGAAAAACTGATAACATTTCCTGTAACTTCAGGAAGAAGACAAGGATGAACAATTTCACCACTGTTATTCAATATAGTCGTAGAAGTCCTCTCCATGGCAATTAAAGAAGAAAAAAAAAAAAAGAATTGAATTTGACAAATACAAAGTAAAACTTTCACTGCTTACAGATGGTATTATGCTATACACAGAAAATCCAGAAGATGCCACCAAAAAACTACTCAAGCTAATCAATGAGTTTAGTAAATTAATACATAGAAATGTCTTACATTCCTAAACACTAACAATAAAATATTAGAAAGTGAATTTAAGGAAAATATTCCATTTATCACTGCAACAAAAAGAATAAAACACATAGAAATAAACCTATCTAATAAGGCAGAAGACCTCTACCCACAAAGCTATAGGACCCTGATGGAAGAAATCAAAGGTGATACTAACAGATTGAGAGAGATATCATGTTCTTGAATTTGAAGAATCAACAACGTGAAATAGACTATACTACCCTGGGGGCAGAAGGAGAAGGGGACGACCGATGATGAGATGGCTGGATGGCATTATGGACTCGATGGACGTGAGTCTGGGTGAACTCTGGGAGATGGTGATGAACAGGGAGGCCTGGCGTGCTGCGATTCATGGGGTCACAAAGAGTTGGACACGACTGACCAACTGAACTGAACTGAACTGAACCCAATGTAATCTACAGATTCAGTGAAATGCCTATCAAATAACCCATGGTATTTCTCCCAGAGCTAGAAAAAATTTTCAATTTGTACGGAAGTACAAAAGACCCCAATTAGCCAAATCAATCTTGAGAGAAAAAAATGAAGCTGTAGGAATCAAACTTCCTGGCTTCCAACTATACTACAAAGGTGTAGTCATCATGATAGTATGGAACCAGCACAAAAACATACATACAGATCAATGGAACAGGATAGAAAGCATAGAAATAAACCCACACATCTATGGTTACCTCATCTTTGACAAAGGAGATCAGGATATACAATTTAACAAATACAGCCTCTTCAAAGAATGAAATCAGAACACTATTTAAGACCATACACCAAAATAAACTCAAAATGCCTTAAAGACCTAAATGTAAAGCCAGACTCTATAAAACTCTTAGAGGAAAACAGGCAGAATACTTTTTGGTATAAACCATAGCATGATCTTTTTTAATCCATCTCCTAGAGAAATAAAAATTTAAATAAACCAGGCCCCAGACTGGGAGAAAATGTTTGCAAATGAATCAACTGACAATTAATCTCCAAAATATACAATTTATTTAGTTCAATACAAAAAAAGCACAATAAAAAAAATGGGCAGAAGTTTTAAACAGATTTTCTCCAAAGAAGACAAACAGATTGCCTGCAAAACATGAAAATATGTTCAGTATCACTAGCTATTAGAAAACCACAATCAAAAGTAAAATCAGATATCGCCTCACAACAGGCAAAATCGCCATCAACAAAAAAAAATACAGACAATGAATGCTTCAACGTGTGTGGAGAAAAGGGGATCCACATGCACTCTCAGCGGGAGTGCACATTGATACAACCACTATGGTAAACAGTATGGAGGTTTCTTAAAAACCTAAAAATAGCACTATCATATGACCCAGTGACAACTCCTGAGCATATACCAAAGAAATCCATAATTTTATACACACACACACACACACACACACACACACACACACATATATATTCACTTCCCCAATGGTTCATAAGGTAAAGAATCTGCCTGCAATGCAGGAGATGAGGGTTTGATCATATTCTTGCATGGAGAATCCCATGGACAGAGGAGCCTGGCTGGCTATAGTCCATGGGGTAACAAAGAGCTGAATACGACTGAGTGACTAAGCAGCATTCACCCCAATGTTCATAGCAGCACTATTTATAATAGCCCAAACATGGAAGCAACCTAAATGTCCATCAGCTATGAAATGGATAAAGATGTAGTACATACATACAATGTTAGTCATAAAAAAGAATGAACTCAAGTCATTTGTAGACGTGTGAATTTACCTAGAGAGTGTCATAAAGATTGAAGTATGTTAAAAAGGGAAAAACAAACATTTATTATTACATATACATGGAATCTAAAAAAATGGTATAGATGATAGTTTGTCCAGCAGAAATAGAGACACAGACTAGAGAATAAATACATGAATACCAAGAGGGAAATGTGGGGTGGGATCAATTGAGATATTGGGATTGAAACACATACTATTGATGCTATGTATAAAGTAGACAACTAATGAGAACACACTGTATAATGCAGCAAACTCTTCTTAGTGCACTGTGGTTACCTGAAAGGGAAGGAAGTCCAAAAGCAAGGGGATATATGTATATGTATGCTTGATTCATGTTGCTGTATAGTAGAAACCAACACAACATTGTAAAGCAACTACACTCTAATAAAAAGTAATTTTAAAAAGTGATGGGGAAACTAAATAGCTACATGTAATTTAATCCCTTATACTATATACAAAAATAAATTCAAAATGGTTTAAAGACAGGACACTACAAACTCCTAGAAGAGAACATAGACAAAATATTCTTTGACATAAATCGTAGAAATATTTTCTTTGGTCAGTTTCCCAAAGCAGAAAGATTTAAAAGTAAATATAAACAAATTGCACCTAATCAACTTAATGGTTTTTGTGTAGCAAAGAAGCCATAAACAATATAAAAAGGCAACCTATGGTATGGGAGAAAGTATTTGCAAATGATGCAACTGACAAGGGGTTAATATGCAAAATGTACAGGCAGTTCATAAGCTTAATATCTAAAAAAATAGAGAACTCAATAAAAAATGGGCAGGAGACCTAAATAGACATTTTTCCAAAGAAGACATACAGATGGCCAATAGGTACATGAAAACATGCTCAACATCACTAATTAGATAAATGCAAAACAAAATCACAATGAAGGATCACCTTACATCAGTCAGAATGGCTACCATTGAAAAGTCTACAAATAATAATCACTAGAGAGGGTTTGGACACTGTTGGTGAGAATGTAAATTGGTGCAGCAACTATGGAAAACAAACATTCCTTTAAAAATTAAAAATAGAGCTATCATATGATACAGAAATCACTCTTTTGGGCATATATCCAGGAAAGATAACTCTATTCAAAAAGATACATGCATCCCAATGTTTATATGGAAGACTCTTGCCAATAGTCAAGAGATGGAAGCAATCCATGTGTCCATCAACTGACAGCTGGCTTAAAATATTTGATATATATCTATATCTATCTCTCCTTTGTGAAACCACAGACTGTTGCCCACTAGACTTATCTATCCATGGGGTTTTCCCAGCAAGTATACTGAAATGGGTTGCTATTTCCTCCTCTAAGGGATCTTTCAGATCCAGGGATCAAACTCACATCTCCTGTGACTCCTGCATTGGAAGGTGGATTCTTTACTACTGAGCCACTTGGGAACATCTTTAGAGAATATTATACTTAGTGAAATAAGTTCAATTCAGTTCAGTTGCTCAGTCATGTCTGACTCTTTGCGACCCCATGAATCACAGCACGCCAGGGCCCCATGTCCATCACCAACTCTCAGAATTCACTCAGACTCACGTCCATCGAGTCAGTGATGCCATCCAGCCATCTCAACCTCGGTCGTCCCCTTCTCCTCCCACCCCCAACCCCTCCCAGCATCAGAGTCTTTTCCAATGAGTCAACTCTTCGCATGAGGTGGCCAAAGTACTGAAGTTTCAGCTTCAGCATCATTCCAAAGAATCCCCAGGGCTGATCTCCTTCAGAATGGATTTGTTGGATCTGCTTGCAGTCCCAGGGATTCTCAAGAGTCTTCTTCAACACCACAGTTCAAAAGCATCAATTCTTCAGTGCTCAGCTTTCTTCACAGTCCAACTCTCACATCCATGCATGACCACAGGAAAAACTATAGCCTGACTAGACAGACCTTTGCTGGCAAAATAATGTCTCTGCTTTTGAATATGATATCTAGGTTGGTCACAACTTTTCTTCCAAGGAGTAAGCGTCTTTTAATTTCATGGCTGCAATCACCATATGCAGTGATTTTGGAGACCCCCAAAATAAAGTCTGACANTGACTAGACAGACCTTTGCTGGCAAAATAATGTCTCTGCTTTTGAATATGATATCTAGGTTGGTCACAACTTTTCTTCCAAGGAGTAAGCGTCTTTTAATTTCATGGCTGCAATCACCATATGCAGTGATTTTGGAGACCCCCAAAATAAAGTCTGACACTGTTTCCTCATCTATTTCCTATGAAGTGATGGAACAGACAAAGACAAATCCTATCTGATATCACTTATATGAAGGATCTAAAAAATAATACAAATGAATAAAAAACGATACAAATAGAAGTGATTCACATACATAGGAAATACCTTAGGTTTGACAAAGGGAAGAGGGAGGGGGAAGAACTAAATTAGGTATAATGGGATTAATGGGGCTTCCCTGGTGGTTCAGTGGTAAAGAATCCGCCTCTCATACAGCACAAATATTTCAATCTCTGGGTAGGGAATATTCCCTAGAGGAGTAAGTGGCAACCCACTCTAGTATTCTTGCTTGGAAAATCCCATGGATGGCTGAGTTTGGAGGGCTACAGGCCATGGAGTCATAAAAGAATTGGTCAAGACCTAGTGATGAAACAACAATGGGGTAAATAGATACAAATTGCTATATATAAAATATGTAAGCAGCAAGCATTTACTTTATAGCACAAGTAATTACATTCAATAACTTGTAGTAACCTATAGTGGAATATAATCTGCAAAAAAACCCCACATCTAAATCACTATGCTGAACTCTTTAACTCACAAAATTAACTCTTTAACTCACATCTTTAACTCACAAAATTAACACAATGTTGTAAATCAACTACAGTTACAAATAAATATTTTTGTAAATTCCTGGCATAATTTTAAACACTGTGTACTGATCTTTGCCTTGCTTCACTCTTCTCTTTTTGTTAAGTATGAATTGTACTTCATATTTTCTGCTTTGATTTTCAACTTTATGACTACAGAATATTTGAAACTTGCTGGAATATTTGTAGTCTCCAGTAACCGGTAAGACTTTTTATTTTTGGAATCAGTTCTTACTATTATCATTATATCAGTTTTTTAATCTGTTATTGAGGAATAAATTCAAATTAAGTTGTAATATATTTAAATTGTTCAGTGATGATTTGATATATGTATATACTGTGAAAGAATCCCACCATGGATTTAGTTGAAATATCCACCACTTCACATTTTCTCCTCTTTTTTTGATGAACAGGAGTTCTACTATCTTAGCAAATTTCAGTATTATACTATTATGAATAGTATTGAACATGTTATACATTAAATCCTAAATCCTAATATATTTCATATATTAATCCCTAATAACTGGAAGTTTGTAATAATTTACTAACTTCTTATTTTGCCCACCCTCTAGCCCCTAGCCACCATCATTCTGTTTCTATGAGTTGATTTGGAAAAAAAAAAAAAAAAANATATATTTCATATATTAATCCCTAATAACTGGAAGTTTGTAATAATTTACTAACTTCTTATTTTGCCCACCCTCTAGCCCCTAGCCACCATCATTCTGTTTCTATGAGTTGATTTGGAAAAAAAAAAAACACAACACGATATAAATGATACCATGCCTGCATGTGTGCTAAGTTGCTTCAGTTGTGTCTGACTCTGCAACCCTATGGACTGTAGCCCATTATGTTCCTCTGTCCATGGGATTCTCCAGGCAAGAATACTGGAGTGGGTTGCCATCTTTCTTCTCTCTTGAGCTTCCTGCATTGACAGGCAGGTTCTTTACCACTAGTGCCACCTGGGAAGCCCATACGTGATACCATGTCATATTATTTTACACGGTCTATCTTATTTCGCCTATCATAATGTCCTCCAGTTTTGTCATTGTTGTCACAAAAGGCAGGATTTCTTTCTTTTTTTAAGGCTGCATAATATGCCTGTGTGTGTGTCTGTGTAATATACACATATCTACATCTATGCATGTGCATGCCTGATAAATCTCTTCAGTCATGTCCAACTCTGTGTGACTCTATGGACTGTAGCCCTCCAGGCTCCTCTGTCCATGGGATTCTCCAGGCAAGAATACTGGAGTGGGTCATCATGCCTTCTTCTAGGGGATCTTCCCAATCCAGGGATCAAATCTATATCTCTTATGTTTCCTACATTGGCAGGCAGTTTCTTTATCACTAGTGCCACCTAGCAAGCCCCATCTCCACCTCTATCTCTATCTCTGCATCTGCATCTGCACTTGTGCCTGCACCTACATCTTCATCTAAATCTTTATTTCCATTTACTTATGTAGGTAATCGTCACCCTAACAAATCTTAGGTGATATCTCATTGTGGTTTTGATTTGCATTTCCATGATGATTAATGATGTTTAGCGTCTTATCACATATTGTTAACTTGTTTGCCTTTAGAAAAATGTCTTGTCAGGTCCTTTGCCCATTTAAAAAAATTCATTTAGTTTTTAATGGAAGGATAATTCCTTTAAAGAATTGTGTTGGTTTCTGCCAAACATCATTTTTAAATTGAGTTGTTTTCTTGCTATTGAGTTGTAAAAATTCCTAGTATATTTTATACATTAATCCCTTATTTGATAGATGGTTAACAAATAGTTTCTCCCATGCAGTAGATTGTCTTTTTGACTTGTTGATGGTTTCCTTTGCTGTGTAATAGCTTTCTTCATTTGACATAGTCCCACTTATTTATTTCTTTTTTTGTTGCTTGTGTTTAGGTCTCAAATCCAAAAACTTATTGCCAGTAAAATGTTAAGGGGATTATCCCTTAGTTTTTCTTCAAGGAGTTTTACAATTTCAGATCTTGTTTTCAATAGTCCATTTTTTTTGAATTATCTTTTGTATATGGTATAAAGGTCCATTTTCATTCTTTTGCACGGGAATATTCAGTTTTACTGAGATCACTTATTGAAGAGATTATCCTTTCCTTATTGTATACTCTTGGCTCCTTTGTTGAAAGCTAACTGTCCATATATGCTGGGATTTATTCCTGGGCTCTATATTCTGCTCTAATTTATCTATGTGATTGTTTTTTTCCAATATTATGTTGATTACTGGAGCTTCATAATTAAGTTTGAAACCAAGAAATGTGATGCCTCCAGCTGTTCTTCATGTTCTATTAATATATAAGACTCAGTTGCATTTATAAACAGTATAAAACATCAGAAAGAAAAATTAAGTTTTCCTAACATCATTTGACCACTTCCAATTTGCCTTGATTCATGGACCTGACATTCCAGGTTCCTATGCAATATTGCTC
>SJYV01023004.1:0-12544 GCA_006410875.1 Neotragus pygmaeus | reverse complement strand
TGAAAAGACCCTGATGCTGGGAAAGATTGAAGGTGGGAGAAGAAGGGGACAACAGAGGATGAGATGGTGATGGACAGGGAGGCCTGGCGTGCTGCAGTCCTTGGGATTGCAAACGGTCGGACACGACTGAGTGACTGAACTGAACACCAGAAGTGCCAGGATGTACATGAGAACTGCTTACTGGCTGTAAGGAGTCAGAGTGCCCCAGGCTTCACTCCACACCTTACATCCAGGGAAGTGTGAGCACTGATTTCTCAGGCAACCTGGTTACAAGGAAGTGAATTAAGAGAATTTCTACCATAAAGGTGAGAGAATGACAGCCCAACAAGAGACGCTTCCTTTCCAAACCCCTCAGGGAGATAATTTTCAATTCTTAGAACATTCAAGTATTTTAAATTGGAAATTTTATAAGACAGATATCTTTCTAAAATAAATGACTCTTGTAAAGATTAAGATGCCAGTGATCTTGGAACTTACATAATCATAGAAAATTTTATTCCTCTGTCAAATCTATGTTGAAAAACTCAGAGAGAACATAGCATATTTCCCTTAAAAGATGTATCAATTCACCTATAAACAATTTATTGACTTCATCAACAGGTGCCAAAAATCAGGAAGTGTAAAAGCAACGCAATATGCAAAGCATTTCTGTTTCACCATTTTCCTCTCAAGAATGAAAGAAGAAAATGAGACGGTTGTTAGATTTACACACAATTAAAGAGAAGTAGGATCATTAGAGACAGAAAGTGGTTTATTGATGGGACTCATTGCTCTCAGTCCATAAATGAAACCATTTTACTCCTAATGACCATAACCACCTCCTTAATCCTGACAGTGCTAAATTACAATTGGATATTTAATGACCTCAATCTTTCCCTTAGTTTATTAAGGCATAAAAAGATAAAGCAGATACTAAGTGACCTGAAGATAGTTAAAGAAAGACCATATCATAATTTTACTGACTAAACTCTGTAGTAATTAACAAGACTGGTGTTTGTCATTACAGTCTAACTAAAAATCTTGAAATGTTGAAATGTGCTATTTTCAGAAACTGACAACTAACAACTGACATAACACTATAACCCAAATAAATTAAACACCATCATGTTTTGTCTAGAATAAGAGTCTAATTTTGGTTGGGAAATGGTGGCTCTTCATGAGTACATACAATTACACTTGACAGTCAAGACTAATCTAGTGTTGTGTTTTCCATTTGATTTTAAACTAAAAGGATAATATTTATAGTTATTAATAANGTCTAGAATAAGAGTCTAATTTTGGTTGGGAAATGGTGGCTCTTCATGAGTACATACAATTACACTTGACAGTCAAGACTAATCTAGTGTTGTGTTTTCCATTTGATTTTAAACTAAAAGGATAATATTTATAGTTATTAATAAATTTCTTTACTTTAAAGCTAGACCCACAATCTGTTTTTTGTACAACAAAAAAAAAAGCCTCTAACTTCAGAAATATATAACCATTGCTTCTTGAATTCCTAATGCTGAAATTCTCCCATCTATGAACTTACAGATCAAATCCCTAAAGTACAAGGAGTTGACTGTTCAAGTTGCTGCTCATAAGTACTATGATAGTACTAAATTATTTAACAATATTTTATTGAACTAAAGTTGATTTATAATATCCTGTAAGTTTTAGGTGTATAGCACAGTAATTTATATATTCTTTACATGTGTATTCTTGTTTAGTTTCTTTTCCTTTATAGGTTATTACATAACATGGGGTACAGTTCCCTGTGCTCTAATGTAGGTCCATGTTGGTAGGACACTACTAATTTAATTCAAATACAAATACTGGTTTTACTATGTCTTAGGGAAAGGTTATTAAATGTCAATTACTCTACATGTTTTAGTAATTAGAAAATATACAGTAAAAAATGGGGAAAGGCAGTATAAAAGTTATCAAAACTGACACTGGTAACTTGACCTATACAAGATATCTGTAGAAATATCCAATCAAATAAATGAAAACATATCAGAAAGTAAATGAGAAATTAACAGTGTTAAAATTTAAAATAATCAACCCATGGTGACAAAATTGATATGGTATAATCTACGTTTTCAACCCAAAAGGCAATGGGGTAAACAGTTACGAAAAAGCAAAATCAAAAACACAAAGCTCATATAAGTCAATTAGAATGACATCTATTTAAGAAAATAGGAAATACATTATTAGTGGGCTAAAATTTAGGAAAGGAGAATTGGAAATTAATCTATAACCAGTAAGAGCACACTAATATAAACTGCCTAAAAATTACTGAACTATATGTATACTGAGAAAATTTCTTCATTTACAATAGTAAACATTACATAAGAAGAGTACATCGCTTTGGACTCAGAAATAAGGAAAACTCAAGGACACGAGCAAAAACAAAAAGCTCAAAGCATAACTTTCAGACAAAAAACACAAAAACAGAGCATCATTTCCAGACAAATCCCTCTCAAAATTCAGTGGTCACATTATACTAGCAGTGTGCTTTAAGTTTGTGAATGAAGTCTAATATTATCACTTGTAGACCTTCCTTTAAGAATTTTCCACAATATCATATGTTACAGTGAATGTACCAGAAATCCAAGAGGTGGGTAATTGCTAACATTTTTTTCATTGAAATAAATTTTTATTCCTGTACATGGGTTAACCTACTTTGTTTGGAAATATCAATATTTTGTCATCATTGATGAGTTGTTTTTTCTATTTGATAAACTAGATTTTCCTCTTTTCTTCAAATACCAAAATAAACAACAAAATGAAGGAACAAGCTTGAATGTGACTGAGATACTTCTCAAAAAAATGATATTTGCTACAGTGTAATTAATAGTATTAGGTTTGCTGAAATTAACACTTTGATACTGTAATGACATATTACATTTGGACATTACAGTATCAAACTAAGGACTTTCAGACTAAAGAGACAGATATTTAATAGTAATCATCGTGTACCTTACAGAGTCTGTTCATTCTAATCTTAAAAACTATCTCAGGAAGAAAAAAATAGGCAGCAAAATCATTTTGTTAAGTTGTTGGAGAAGTTTAAATGCTGTTACTTTGGACACAATCTGGAGCAAGAAATTCCAGTGATCACTCTTTAAACACACTGTTTAGCGGCCTTTCTGTTATATCAATTATATTTATATATAACAGAGTTACTTCTAAATAGACGTATTAGCAAACGAAGCTTTGGTTAATAAAATACATATCAACCAATCTCTGACAGCACTTTTATGAAGATAAATCCAAACACCTGTGCAAATAATATTTTTAATTGAACCAGACACTGATGATTTGAAAAATTATATATATCACCTTTATTTAGCTGTAATATGAAACATACATGTACATGCTTTATAATTTATCTTATCCAAAAAACATAAAGAATAAAAAAAATATACAGATCAGGTTGAATCATACCAAATTACTACTTTATATTTCAGAAATGGTTAAATATTCAGCAACTATATGTGGTTTGACCTAATACAATATGCTTTTTCTTCAACCATGTCATATGGATGAAGACTTCAAATCAATGCCCTACATATACCTTCTAAAAGGGCATTTTAGGCACTGGGAATGGCAATAGTATTTGCAAAGAATGAATTTTTGCAGAAATATAAGACTTCAGTCAAGGATGTATTTCAACTTAAATTAGGCCATTTTCTGTTTTTTTTTTTTTAATGGAAACCATAATTTCAAGTAAAGATGAGACAAACCAATGCTCACATGAGTCTTACAAGTAAAGGAAAACAGAGAGAGGGAGAAAAAAGACCCACTGAACTGTTTCTAACAGTATTTGTTCCTCCTATATAAATAGATTGTATGGCAGAGCTATTAATGTTACACAAACACACACACAGACACACACACACACACTATATGTATATATACACACACACACACGTGTGTGTGTGCACATACGTTAGGAGACCAAGCACAGTAAACACTTTTTCCCTATACAGCAATAGATGAATTCTGACACATGTAGGGGTTACTATGGGATTCTATGAAATCATTTGTGTGAAATTTGAAAATTGTAAAGCACTACAGAATCAAAAGAATATTTCAATTAAAACATACCATTTAGACAATGCATGGAAAGAATGCTTTTATAGAAACTGTTTTCAAAAGGGGAAGCTACATGGCGACCGCACATGAGCAAAGTTTGAGGCTACAACCTACAACGCGGAACTGCTGAAGCAGTCAGGGACTGGCGCCACTTGCCAGCACAGCTACCTCAGGCCGGAAGGGCTGCGCAGCGCCGCTCTTGCAGCTCCCTCTGCTCTGCACCACTTTCTGTTCCCACCTAATTCACGCTGAATGTGTCTCCTGATCCTCCCGGTTCTGTCCTCCACTGTCAGTCTGCTACTGGTGTGGTGAGGGAGCAGATGGAGGAACACAAATGTTTTATCAGCAAACCCAAGTCTTCAGGCCTTTGCTCTGTTTGCTCTCCTCAAGATTCAAGTTAAATAATGACATTAAAGGTCATCTTTAGATTTCTTTTTCTTCCTTCTAAAAATTGTAATCACCGATAAAGTCATCCCCCAAATGAGGGCTTGTCAGAAACTTATGTGCATTCAGGTTTTAAAAAACAGAATTTTTACTTCTTGAGCTGGGAAGTAAAATGTAGCAGAATCCAGGGCATAAGGCCTGAATGGAACTACTTTCAACAAAAGATAGCAAAAGAAATAACATTTTGACAAAAGGCGAGGTACATCTGGGAAGGAGGAAAATGCATTATGTAACAAATGTCGCTTGACAATAAATATGGGTGTAATTTTCCACTCCCAGTGTTTATTCTGCAAACAATCTCAAACTATCAACTGTCACCCCCTTCCTACCATAAAAGGAAAATATTCCTAAGAATTCACTGAATCACTGCTATGATTCTGCATGCCTGATGAGAGACCCATTTTCTGTTTTAACTTGTCCTTGCCAATCTTCTAAGTGGTCTATAATTCTCAATGATGAGTATTTTGCAGATGCTAAATCTAATCATTCTGACATCTATAAAAGATAATCAGTGGGTGAGTGAGATGAATAATGATGGTGCAGAAATATGAAAAGTCTATGTTGAGATAACAATACAGCTACAACTATGGGTAAGCATATTCCTTCAACAGAGGTAGCTTCTCTTCAAAGCTCTACTTCCATTTGGGTATTACTGATATTCCTGAAAAATAATCACACATAAAGCCTATATGTATATATTTGTTTCTATTTATTCAGTGGGTTTAATTTTAATTTTAGATATGAATCCCTAAGATTTAAAATGTGGCTGTAAATTGTAATTTTAAAAAATGATGACAACAACAGCAGTTATAAGATCTATTGGACTATGGGTACATTTTTTTTTCATCTTTACATTTCAAATTTTGTGAGGTATCATGGAAGAAAATGTGTGTGTCTTCTTTTACTCGGTTTTCCCCCAAACTTAATGACAACTAAAAAAAAACTATTTTTGAAGTGTATTTCAAAGAGCCAAGCAAATTATTTACATGTAATGTTCCTATAAGAACAGATAGTCAGATAATATAATATACAAATGTATGCTGATTGTCTATCATGTTATTGCTGTTGTTTAGTTGCTAAGTTGTGTCCGACTCTGCAACCCCATGGTAGCCAGTCAGGCTCCTCTGTCCATGGGATTCTCCAGGCAAGAATACTGGAGTGGGTTGCCATTCCCTTCTCCAGGTGATCTTTCTGACCCAGTGATTCAACCTGCGTCTCCTACATTGGCAGGCAGATTTTCTACCACTGAGACACCAGGGAAGCCCACTGTCTATCATAGAAAACCCTCAAATAGTAAATATAGCAGAGTTTTAAAATTTATTATTGAAATAGCTACATTCCTTTTTCCATGACTTACTTTCAGAAGAATCTCCTAGACACAGGAAATGACATTTTTATGCACAACCTAACCTATGTGTGACTGCTAATTCCATACATGCAAAAATATACGATATGAAAGTTTAATAACTTCTCTAAGTATGAGTTATAGGGTCCCACTGACAAGAAAATTTTATAGAATATATATTGAGTATGATTATTTTTCTTGTATTGGCAGGCAGTATTTACTTTTTCCTGCTTGGTTGGAAAGCTAAAATTGATAAAGTCAGTAGAATAAAACACATATACACATGAGATATGTGAATAACATGAATAACAACTGAGATCATTAGTTTAATTTATTACATGTGCATCTTGTGTCATTGTCTTCAAAAATTAGCTTAAATGTAAACTCTCATGAAAAGCTCGTCCTAACTTCTCAAAACATAAATGATGAGTATGAGCCTCTGTACTCCTACAGCAGACCTCAGTTCTAATTTTTTGGAAATCCTAAATTTCTTTTTCTAAAAGTTAACTGTGTGTGTATCACTGAGTTAACAACAAAGAAGTATCAGTTCACATAGTGGCATAATTTTGCTATAGCAGCAAATTGCTGGAAAATACTTGATTAGTTAAGGGAAAGGATGAAATGACGGGAGAACATCTCCACTCTGAGTAGGAAGAGAACAGTGGCTTTCAGAGGTGTGGTAACAGTGGGGGATGANAGTGGCATAATTTTGCTATAGCAGCAAATTGCTGGAAAATACTTGATTAGTTAAGGGAAAGGATGAAATGACGGGAGAACATCTCCACTCTGAGTAGGAAGAGAACAGTGGCTTTCAGAGGTGTGGTAACAGTGGGGGATGAGTCAGCAACTGTAGAGCAGACCCTGGCAACTTCTAACTGAATGGCTCTGCAGTGTGACCACGAAGGTGGCGGCGTAAGGACCCAGGAGAAACCCAGAAAGAGAGGTGTGTCTCCTTCCTTCCTATTGTACTCAGTGAGATTTCAACTCAGCAAGGTCATAGGAATTAGTTAAGAGTTAATTAGAGTTTTATGATAGTGACATAAACTGTTTATCTCTTCTGTGTGGCCTGATAATATGATGAATTTGAAGTGAAGACATGACACCATCGTTTTTAATATGGTCTTGATCCTCTGTACTGATAAGTGTGAGAGGTATAGAGAAGATTATGGGCACGACTGGTTCTTTTTATGGGAGCTTGGAAGGCCTGCATCAAATACATTCCTTTCTATTTGATTTTTGTCCTCAGCCTCCTGAACTTTAACCCATGCTGTAGTCTATATTTTCTTGTGTTAAACTGATAAATATTATTAAACTCAATTCCACACATTTTCATTAAGTGTTGAGTATGGAAAAGAAATATTGCGTTAGGTATGGCAGAGGCCTTAGTTTTAGGTTTACCCCTTTCCCCTTTCTTAATTTTGATTCTGATAGTTAACAGCAGGCAATCGAAATACACTTCAAGACAGAAAGTCATGAGTTCCATAAAAGAACTACAAGAAAAGTGCTTGACTGTTCAAGGAAGACACCACAGCCTCCAGAGTGGGTACTGACANTTTCTTAATTTTGATTCTGATAGTTAACAGCAGGCAATCGAAATACACTTCAAGACAGAAAGTCATGAGTTCCATAAAAGAACTACAAGAAAAGTGCTTGACTGTTCAAGGAAGACACCACAGCCTCCAGAGTGGGTACTGACAATGAACAGAAAGCACCTAAGATGAAGTTCAAAGGATGGCAGTTTTTATTTGAAACATGGAATCCTTCTCTCAGGGCCAAACGAATGTCATGACCTGCTTCTTCTTTCCTACCTACCCCACTTGTCCTCGTAACCAGCATTTGTCACCTGCTTGAGAATCTGCACCATGCGTGAGCTGACAATTTTCTCTAATCCACAAGACAAGATTCCATATAATTATGAAATATTGTTAATACAGTCCACATCTTTTTGAAAAGCATTTGCTAGAGAGCAGAATGGTGGTTATCAGGTGCGAGGGGGTGGAGGAATTGGAGAGATGTTGGACAAAGAGTACAAATTTCCACTTAAGAGAATATGAATAAGTTTTGGGGATCTAATGTACAGCACTGTGTTTATAAATAACAATATAGTGTTCTATACTTGAAAATTCATAAAATACTAGATATTAAATGTTTACACCACTAAAAAAAGGTAATATTATGTAATATGTTGGATGTGTTAGCTAACATCTATGGTGGTAATCATATTGCAGTATATAAGCTGATCAATACGTTGTACACATTAAACTCACACAGAATTATATAGTAATTGTANGGGGTGGCATTACGGATGGCTTTCTTTCCCTCATCTGTGCTCCAATTTTCTAAAATGACCTTACAGTTCCCTGATAATAGAATAAACTGAACCTCACTTTAAACATTATTGTGGCACGTGCGTCTGCCCTGCACAGAGCGGTACAGCTAGATTCGGCCTGGCCCCTCCCCACGCCGTGCCGCGGGTGGGAGCAGGGAGGCCAGGCCCCTACCTTATGCTCATCCCGAAGGTGGCTGTCCAGTTCTTCCGTGTGCTTGGTCTCATAGTAGCAGAGCTGGCATTTGTAAGGTTTCAGTTCATTGTGCTTTTCTATGTGTTGCTGCAGGCTCTCGTCACTGGAGCAGGTGAAGGTACACTTATCACAGCGGAAAACTACTCCCTGCAAGTATTTGGACAGTTTGGATCGGCACACTTCAATGGGGACAACCCGCTCTTCTGTGGAAACAAATTGAATACAAAGATGGGAACTTTTACTGATGGAAAGTAGACGGTCTTTCTCGGGAGTAGAAGGAAAAATTCCCCCATCCAAGGCTGCAGGTCTGGAACCGCGCACACATGCCACCGTCCCTCCTCCCACCCCCCAAGTCCACAGTCCACTGGGATACGTGGGTGCTTCTCAGGCCAAAAGCTCTGTGTACTTGATACCCAGAATGACCTATAAATAGGAGTGGGCGGGCTGAAAGGTGCTGTGGATTTCTGAATGGAGTTGATTAAAGGAGGAGACAAGAATAGAAGTTTCACTAACATGAATGATTATCAACAGCAACCACCAGTGTATCTTACTTCCCCAGCAAGAGGCATTTAGGCTTACAGAGATGTCCTTAACCACTCTAGTGTTCTTGCCTGGGAAATGCCATGGACAGAGGCACCTAGAGGGTTTAACCTCCATGACAGTCTGTGGGGTTATAAAAGAGTTGGACATGACTTAGCAACTAAACAACAACAACAACAAGATGTCTGTAAGGGGGAAGGAAAATGACATTCTTGGAGCACCTATGTGCCACCACTATATACCTCCCTGGCAACTGTTAGGCCGAAGTTAGTCCCATTTCTACAAAGAGGTAAAACAAGGAACTGAGCTTTCAAGGCCGTCTCCAAAGGTCACAGACGCTGTAACTGCCTAACCTGGGACCCCACCCATGTCTGTCTACCAAACCACAAATCGGTTCTCTCCCATCATTTCCAATTCCATTCCTGTTTCCCCTTCCAAGACTTTCTCAAGGAGACTGTTTGCCTTTTCTTGAAACCAAAAGAATCTCTAAGATCAAATCTGAAAACAAAGAATCCTGGACACTTTCATTCACTGAAACTCCAACCCCAACTCAGGAAGAGCTTTGGCAGATGAAATGTCTGCAGACAATCTTCCGGGAGAGGTGGGGTGGGGGTGGCCTGGGAGATGTGGAGGATTTGTAACTTTTCAGACAAATCTGTAATCTGATTGTCACCAAGGGAGAAAATAAAAGAGAGAGGATTTGGGTGCTTTTCCCGTTAACATACCAAATGCTGTAGGGCTGGAAGTGTGTGTGTGTGTGTGTGTGCTTGTTTATTTTGTACTCTCTCACCCTTGTGTTTAACTGCTCAAATTAAATTTCACACCAGTCTGCCCAGAGTATCGGCACACGCGCCAGATATCCATAACCGGGATAAAATTAAAATCTGTGCTATTTATGCAAGGATCAAATATAGCATGTGTTTTCATGCTGTGTCTGGATTTCAGAAGACTCTGAAAGTTTACAAATGGACGCACACAACATACACTTATATTATTTAGAAACAGCAATGTATTATTAAGTCAGGAAGGCAAGCTATATCCTCGGTCACCAGGAGCAGCATTCATAGAGCATCAGGATACTGTGTGCTGAAGTCACTCGCTCTGGGAGCCCTCCCTCTTGGGCTGGCCTGTGTCTGCCCCTTGGGGAGTTTCTCCCACCCGAAGGCCTGCCTGCCTCTTAACCAGCACATGCTCATTGCAGGGCAGTCCCTGCCTGGGGAGTTCCTGAATGCAGCGATTAATTGGCCAGCGAGAATGTGGGCAGAGGAAGCGTGGAAGGTTGGTGTCTGCACCATACTCCTGGGAGCTCTAATGCATATGTTATTTTCCCTATACAAAGAGTCAGTCGCTTATTTAGAAATATAAATATTTTTAAACCAAAGTCGCGCAGACAGCTAAGAAACACATGATTATAATGGAATCCACACATTTTCTTAGAATAGCAAATGTTGTAACAGTCTTCTAACCATTCAGTTAGTTCCATGGTTTGGTGTAAATGGGAGGAAAAAAAAATGCTTTGGTTTAAACTAATGAGCCTGAAGGAAGCCAGGGCTATGACGGCCGTCGTTCTATGCCTCTAATCCAAGATTTCTCAATCGCAACGCTACTGATGTTCTGATGCCAGATAATTCTTTCCTCTGCGAGGTTTCCCATGCATTGTAGGATGTATATCAGCACCCCAGGCCCCTGCCCACCAAAGCCAGTAGTGCCCCTCCTCCCCATCGTGACAACAGAAGATGGCTCCAGACAGCTGCATCGTGAGGAGGCAAGATAAGACGGATCCTGGTTCAGACACGAGTCCAAGTCAAGGGCCAAGTATTCAGTCCAGCCACGCTGGACTTGTAGACATGAGCAGGCTGGCGCCCATGGCAAGAGATGGGGGTCCAGGCCGAAGCCCGGAGACTGCCCCCACACCCAACCCCTCAGGAGGTCATGGGGAAGTGTTGATGTGAACTTTTCTGGCACCTTCTTTGAGACTTGCACCCCCCTCCATTGCTCTGTGTTTGTTCCTGATTTATACAATTTTGTCATTTCTACCGCTTCCCCGCTCTTTCTTTGGCTCTGGCCTGTCCCGCCTGCCCTGGTTCTGTCCACCTCGGGGAGACGGAGAACAGCTGGCTATAAGTTTCCACATAACGATGCCTCCAACACCTTGAAGACAGTCATCCAGTTGCTCTCCAGCCTTCCCTTCTCCGCTGTAAATAATCGCTTCTTTCAAACTTGTTTTTCTTATAGGTCTCCTTTTTCAATTCCTTTGGTTAGTTTTCTTTGCAGTTTCAATCTCACTATGTGTGTCTCAGTGCATTTTTCACAAAGTCAGGAGCGTTCAGAATAATACCTTAGAGGTGAAACTGTAACAATGAATGGAAACAGCCACCCCCACTTATTTAGAGCTCGCTAGGTTTCAAGCATGGTTATGTGTTAGACTCTCTTGGCTACTTTTGATTCTCACAACACCTTGCAAAGTCAGTTTTGAGAGTCTTCAGTGGAAACTGAAAACGGCTCAGTTGAGCTACTTCCTCAAAGTCAGTCCTCTAATTCAGCACAAAGTTGTGGCCTGGGAGCCTGGGTCTGCTGGCCTTTGCCTGCATGTACCTTCCTCCGTCTCTCCTATAAAGAACTCTCCAGTCACATCCAATCTGTATGCCGTGCACTTCTCAGCCTTTTATTCCTAATAGTTCAAAATCGCAAAAGCTCTCAGTGTCTAAGGCAACCATTTTTATCTGAATTTCTTTCAAGTATCTCCTGGATTTCATAAAAGGTCATTTCCCTGATGACTTATTCTGAAAGGTATGACTTCCTCATTTCCAAACTAAGACATTAACTATAATAACTCCCAAGTCTCTTAGTTATATGGGTTATGGGTGTTACTTTTAGAAAACAAAGTTACCTTTTCCCCACCCTCCTTTCTACAAACATGGCTAACAGGACCAAGATAAAAAGACAAGACAGATTCTGAAAGGCGGGCAAAGGACTGACAGCGTTTTCTGAATGAGGTTATTCATGGTGGAGGCCAGTGAAGAACATAAGCCGGGAGACTGGACTGTTTCCAGGTAGGGCCTGAGCCCTGTCTTGGCTATGGAAGCTCAGCCACTTGGGGCTTTTCCTACAGGGAGCAGTGACAACTGTGGGTCTTTTCTTGACTTCACACCTCTCAAAATTACCTTGGGTAAGAAATCAAGCCTGAATCACACTCATTGTGACTCAGCTTCCAGCACTGACTGCAAAAATATTATGACTTCACCAGTTTTGACTACAAGATAGATCACGTCTCTCATCTGAAGTGAAGAAGTCGCTCCGTCATGTCCATCTCTTTGTGACCCACGGATCAGCTTCCTCCGTCCATGGGATTTTCCAGGCAAGAGGACTGGAGTGGGGCGCCATCAGAGACTCATACTTAAAAGATACTGAGTGCTGCGGTTCATCAGGAGCTCAGAAGTATATGCCGGGTGGGAAAATAATCTGTAAAGTCACCACTACTAAACGGGGGTCGGGGGAGAGGGGGTCACTTCTACTCAAAACAGTGAAAAAAAACCACATCACCATGCAGCCCAGAATCACCAAGTAACAATTCTTCCTGAAAGGCAGCCCGCAACACACGTGGGCTTCCTAC
>SJYV01023003.1:0-10078 GCA_006410875.1 Neotragus pygmaeus | reverse complement strand
GGAGTCCTAACCACTGGATCGCCAGGGATGTCCTTTAAAGCCCTTTTATAAAGCATTGATTTCTTTTACAGCCATTGGTGCACTTATTTGTTGCTGCTGTTGTTCATTAAAGCAGATAAATGTGGGGATTACTATTCTAACTACCGAAGATTCATGCTGAATTCCTAGAAAGATGACATGCGAGTGAAATTAACGTCTGAGCTGCTTACAAATGTATGAATCTAGTCTGGGTATTGAATGAAGGGCTTGTGCCTTTTAAGTGAGATGGCAAATTGTCCTAGAGGATTATGAAAAAGCTTCCAGAAATGATAAGCTGCCTGGAATTTCCTTCAAAGTAACGTGGGAGAAGGGAGAAGAATGGGAAGACGGATGAAACAAGATTGGCCGAGTGTTGATCATTGTTGATCCTGGTGATGGCTGCGTGAGTCTTCACTATGCTCTACTCCATACTCGTTCGAATGTGTCCAGGATGAAATATTTAAAAGTCTTTTTTTCTTTAAAGCTCACAGAGGAAACATGCTCAGGGAATTGAGTAGGATCAGCAAAGACAGACGACAAGGTGGTTGATGGGAATGTGGGTCTGGAGGGAGAAAACAGGCCAGCCGGGCAAGTGTGGGCAGAGACTTGCCTGCTGCTGCCACTTGCTTTTTGCCCCTGCTGGGCAGTCAGGAGGGGTCCTGAGAGGTGGGCCAGTGCCTGCTCCTGGGTCAGGCTGGGATGACAGCCGGAAATGCCTTCAGTGCCGCTTGAGATGCTCAGCCAGGGACTCCCAGCCATTGTTCTGGAGGCCCACCTCCTTATCAAGTCCCACTCAGCGAATGTTCTAGCTCAGAATGTTAACGTTTTAAAAAACAGTAGCAGTGCTTTCCTTATTTGCATGTTTGTTCATGGCCTTCTCCCCGTGGGCCTGTCTGAACGTGCATGTGGAGGGGAGGCGGAGGGGGAATTCTAAGCAGTGAAGGGGGTGTTAGAACAGGGTGAAAAGAGAGAGTTTGTATTCAGCTTCTGGCATCTAAACATTTTTACCCACTTTGTTGAGAAATAAGATTTACATTTTCTTTTTATCTCTTCTGAGAAAAGAGATATCAAAAGCCTGGTCCCTGGACCAAGAGTTTTGGGTTAGAGAAGTCCAGGTGTACACACAGGGAAGAGGAGTAAAAACAGGCTAAGATCCTCACTTCCTCTCCCTGCCCCCTCAAGGATTAGGTTGGAGGGCTTCCCAGGAGGTGCTAGTGGTAAAGAATTCACCTGCCAGTGCAGGAGATGCCAGAGACAGGGGTCTGATTCCCTGGGTTGGGAAGACCCCCCTGGAGGAGGACATAGCAACCCACTCCAGTATTCTTGCCTGAAGAAGCCCAAGGACAGAGGAGCCTGGCGGGCTACAGTCCCTGGAGATGCAAAGAGGCAGACATGACTGAGCACACACAACAGCTTTAGGAATATTTAGAAAGGTCTTGAAATCTAGATGGCAGCGGGGCGTGGCTCCTGCTCCCTGTTCTTGGCTCTAGGCTCCTGCATGCACCAGTTAGCAGGCATTTCCTCCAAAGTGAACACAGTCGCGCACTAGGGTTAAGCAGAGGGAGGGTGGAGCTCCATGACATTAATGGAACCTCGAGGGTCCCACCAGTATGTGAGGCTGAGGGGGCGTGCAGGAGACCACTGGATGAGAGTTCAGGAGCCCCACATGTCCCCACGCCTACCTCCAAGCCAAGGCTAGAGGAAGAACATAGCCGAACTCCGCCAGATCCACGGTGAAAGGAAAAGCAGAAGTTAGGCTGGGCTGGAGTGTAGGGAGCAAGCCGCCAACCTGGACCAAGCTAGACCAGCAGCAACCGGGCACCCGGGGAGCATCACCACAGCAACCTGACCGTCCTTCCCCAGAATCTCGGGGGCTTATAGTCCAAACCCCAAGGTGCCCTCTCAGAAGCGGATGGAGGATTTCTGACGTGCTCACTGAAGAAAGCTGTTACCCTTATCACATCATACTTAGGTTACCTGATGACAGGGAAAGATCACTCATTTCTTCATTACCCAGTGAGCGGGGGCTCTTGAAGACCTTACATTTTATTTGAATGTCTCAGTGTAGCATCAGAGACATTGGGACCTTGCATTTTCTTCTGTGTATATTTTCTGTGAATTTTGTTACCGTTGCTGCCCTTGTAGAGGTTGTTGTTGTTGTTCAGTCAACAACAATTGTTCAGGTGTTCAGTCCCAGAGCTTGTTCAAACTAATGTCCATTGAGTCAGTGATGCCATCCAACCATCTCATCCTTTGTCGTCCCTTGTAGGAGTAGCAAGTTTATGACCGAGGAAGGAGAGGCTGTGGGCACAGGGCCCTAGGCACCTACTCCTGCCAAGTGCCTTTCCCAGTATGCCGAGTCCTGGGTCACATACCTAGGGCCTTCCGTGAATAGACTGTCCACCTCAAATGCCACTGATGTGACTTCAGTCCCCACCTTTGTCCGGATCCATCCACTTGTACTTTCATCCTCGTGGATCTGAATGCTGACCCTTAAAATGACAATAAGGACCATGTTGTACTGACACAGAGTGCCAGGCCCTGGGCCAAATGCTTTGCATCATCATCACTTTTAATCCTCAGTGGTCACCTTATGAGATGGGTACCAGTAATATCCAGTTTCCAAATGGGAACACAGAAGTTTAAGGAGTATAAATATCTCGATCCCTCGTGGCAGAGCTGGGTTTTGAGCCTTTAGCTCTGAACCACCACATGCTTCCACTTAACCTAGGGAACACAAGCAATGAGCTTGCTGCGTTGAGTGCAGTATCTTCCTGAGCTTGGACCTGGGTTTGGTCAACATCCAGCCAGGTGAGCCCCGTTGCACCTCCCAGCTCCTCCCTCCTCCTGCCGCCCTGGTTGTTGAGGTCCCTACGTGTCTTGCAACCTTTGTGATGCTCCTCCACCTTCACCTCACACTCACCACTCAGACGCTAGAGTCACCGCCTGGTTTCTGGAGACTTTTATGATTCCCTGTGGCATTGAGTTGTTCTCTCTTGTGTGTGTCCATAGCGTCTGGCATCAGGACAGGATATCTCACACAGAAACATACTTACATAGCTATAAGATAATCACCAGAGGTGGGCTGGAGGGTCAATACCGTATTCATTTCTGAGGCTCCAGCCCAGAGAGGGCATGGCAGAGACTGTGGGCTGCCTTGCTTAAGCCTCTTCCAGTCCTCCACCAGAGAGCTGTGCTGTCTTCCAGCACAGCAGAGGCCAGAAAGCAGAAAAATGACATTCAAAGCTAGGTTCCCATGATTAATTTAGGTCTTGCCAATAAAATGCTTTCATGCAGGACTGATTCAAGACTTAGCTATGTTTGGCAAAAGGCAGGGGCAGGGCACTCATTTTGCTGGAGAGGATTCTGGTTTTTAAATTGTAACAGCAGTTCTTCAAGTCAGATGGATCCATACAGTATGTAGTCTGCATATATTTGTCATGGGGGAAAAAAAGAATAAATTTAACGAAACTGCCCCCTTAAAGATTGCCAACAACCTTGAAGAATCCATATCAGTCCCTGCTCACCAAATCTGTTAACCATGATTTTCTCAGTTGTCTTTTCCAAGAAAGAGGGCTTTGTGTTATGTTTGATTCAGATCTTTTAGAAATTCTGTTAAATTTGCATAGATTTGGGGCTTCCCTGGTAGTCCAGAGGTTGAGAGTGTGCCTTGCAGTGCAGGGGACACCGGTTCTATCCCTGGTCCAGGAAGACCCCACATGCCTTGGGGCAACAAAGTCCATATGCCACAGCTGCTGAGCCCACGCCCAGAGTGCTATGCTCCGCAGCCAGAACACACCACTGCAACGGGAGGCCCGAGCTCCGCCACAGAGAGCAGCCCCACCTGGGGCGACTAGAGAAAGCCCCGCACAGCAGCGGAGACCCAGCACAGCCAAAACTGGAAAAACGAAGTTTACAAATTCTGCGTAGATCCTAGGTGATGAGAAGAGAGTGGAAATAGAAACCCAGAAAGACAGGATAATCAAAAGGAAGGGTCATCGCTGGGCAGCAGAGTGGAGACGGGCTGGGACCTGAGACCCTTACTGGCAGTGCTTGCACCTTGGACAAAAGTCTCTTTGAGCAAAAGAAGACAAAGAAACAATAAGGGACTAAAAATAACTGCACACATGAGCAGCTGGGGCAAAGTATGAACAAGAGACACAAAACGGCCAAAGACCAACTGCCACTTCTGAGGTGGCAGAAGGAAAAGCAGGGCAGTATGCCCAATCCCTGCTCACAGCACCACTGCGGGGGTGGGCAGACCACCTACGCCACCCTCCAGCCTGGCCCAGCGATCTGCCCCTAGCCGGACCCCACTTAAGGACCCAGCTCACTGCTCCTTGCAGCCAGGGAGTGAGCACGGGAACATGTTACTTTCTCTCCCTCGTGAGTCCCAACAAAGCCTCACCTGAATTCTCGTCTAGCTTCTTGCGCATGCTCAGTTGCTCAGCCATGTCTGACTCTTTGTGACCCCACAGACTGTAGCCCTTTAGGCTCCTCTGTCCAGAGAATTTCCCAGGCAAGAATACTAGAGTGGATTGCCATTGCCTTCTCCCAGGGGATTTTCCCAACCCAGGGATCGAACCCACATCTCCTGCATCACCTGCATTGCAGGCAGATTCTTTACAGCCGAGCCACCATCTGGCCTCTTAAGCAACTTCTATTTAAGAGTCCAAGAATCCAGATTTGTAACAAAGTCAACAGATTCTGTCAGATCCCCCAAATCGCTCCAAAGAGGCAGGAATCTCAGCTTCTATGCAGTGCTCACTCTTAACTTTTCTTTTTGTAAGGTAGATTGTGTTTCTCTCCACTTCTAGGGTTCTGTGCTTCTATGATATCTGTGATGTACAGTAAACTATAAAGTGCACCAGAGAAGCTCCTGGGGAGAGTGAGGACGGAATGGACAGTCCTGGCAGAATTTTACCAGCCAGGCAAAGGAGGAAGCTCAGGCGTTTGTTGAAGATCCCAGTGAGTTGGTACCAAACCAGCTCTCTTTCTACCATGCACCTTATAAAGCAGCCATATTTTCAATAAACTTCTTGGTAGGAGTTGAGAATGACCAGAGCAGGCACTCCTAGAATTAAGAAGCCAAGCATCCTGAAATGCTTCCAGCCTCTGGTGCAGCCAGATGGGAAACAGATACCAGAGCATCAGCAGAGTCACAGGGATTAGAGGCAGCGAGTCGTTCAACAACAAGGCCTTTGGCGCATCCTGTGGACAGTGGCACCGGGGATGGGTGAATATTTGGAGGAATCTTCATTTAAGAACCATGCAGGCCAGGACAGTTAGTCCTTTGCGGCTCTACAGTAGTAGTAGTTTAGTTGCTAAGTTGTGTCCAACTCTTGAGACCCCATGAGACCCCACCAGAGTCCTCTGGTGCTTGGAATTCTCTAGGCAAGAATATTGCAGTGGGTTGCCATTCTTTCTCCAGGGTATCTTCCCAACCCAGCGATCGAACCTGGGTCTCCTGCATTGCAGGCAGTCTCCTGCATTGCAGAGAGCTTTTTTATCAACGGAGTCACCAGGCAAGCCTCAGGGCTCTATACCCAATGCTAAAAATAACGTCTTGGCTTTGAGGTGCTGCTGACAATTTTCCGCATTGGTGTGCAGTGTGAATGCTTACATCGTGTTTGCAGTACCACTGGCAGTTGAGGTCATAGCAAGCATCCATTTAGTGAGTGTTTAAAGATAACAATGTACCCACGCTCGGTCCTTCCTTTAGTGCTAATGGATGGGAGCAAGCTGTATGGTTTCTTAAATAATACAGCAGCCTCCTGTGATCTCCCCCTTCTCAGGCAGCTCCTGCCACCAACTCAATTATTAACTTAGAGCTGCAAGGAACATTTCAGATGTTACTCAAGTATTCATCATCCAGCCTACCTCCACAATGATATAAAAGGAAAACAATCAAAGACACTTAAATAATCACAATTTTAAAAAATACATACATTAGAACAGGTTATTTTATTTTAAACTCTAGGTGGAAGTGGATTATTGCTTTCCTTAGAAAGTATTTGAGAATTTCAAATCAGTTCAGTACTGAATCCTTGACCCCTGGTACTGAATCCTGATTATTTAAACTTTGTCTTCACAGATTCATTCATGCCTTCCTCAATTGCAGTCACCAACACAGGTCTGATCCTGAATGACTGCTCCTGGACTAGATAACCAGGATAGTCCTACCTCAATGTGTTGTTAAAATCTGAGATCAAAGCACTCTGTGATCCTGCTTCAGCATGGGCTAATTTCTCTGGCCTAGAGGTGTTTATTTTTTCATCTACCAAATTTCTAGTGAGCCCTTCTCTGAGGCAAGCATTGTATACACCATGATTGAGATTCAGTCTCCGACTTGGGGTGGTGTGGGGTAGGGTGGGGTTCGTGGTCGCAGACCCTAACGTGCATGTTCACAAAAAAGATAGTACTTATTGAATTCCTAAAGTTCAAATGCATATGAAACATGAATGCAAGATGCCATTGGCCACCCAGAGCATAGAATAGCTGGTTCTCCTGGATAGAGCCCCAAAAGGGTTTACGTAGGAGGTGACAATTGAGAGAGGCTTTGACAAATGAGTTGATTTTTACCAAAATGAGCTGAAGAAGCTCATCGAGAGCCCGGAAGGGTCCGTGGGGCTTAAAGGCAGATCAGAGAGGAGTCGTGTTGGAGAAGGGACCGGCCACAGGACGCAGGGCCAGAAAAGAGAAAGAGTCTCTAGGGTCAGGAACTTCAGGCATTATTAATGTGACCGAGGGAAGCTGGGGCCCAAGGGGATTACAAAGGAGGAAAGCTGCTTATCTGCTCTGTGCAAAGACACATTTTGCCCCAACCCTGCTCGGTCCTCTCAAAGAACATTCTTTTCTCGTCAGGAGGAACAGGGAGAGAGTAAATAGCCCACACAGATCTATGGCTCCTACGGGAAAAATAACTAGACGATATCCTACTGGTCTGAGTCCCCAACGTCATCTTCAGACTTACACCACAAGCAATGGCATTATCGTTTTTACCTGGCGCACTTGAAACCTGAAAGGCCAGAGGTTAACCCCGGCCAGTATCCTGCTTGACCAGAGGATGATCTTGGCGCCAGCCTGGTAATACCTTTTAATACCTTCTCAAGGTTTACGTTCTTCTCTTCCCCCTTTTCAAAGTCTGCTGGGTATTTTTTAAGACAAGCTTTTGTCCCTAGAGCCTGCCTTTCAACCACTATTTGGGGCCAAAATAGTCACAGTAAACGAGCTCTCTTCTGGTAAATTTTCACTGGCTCTCGACTGTTTTAACACCGAGTCAATTATGTGTGTTATGGGAACCTTTGAGACCATTTCTTCTTGGAATGGAGATTGAGTCTATATTTCAGGAATGACAGACCCATGGAACTCTCCCAGGGTCCTCATCAGAGATTCCTGCCAATAGGATTGTGTTTGATGAATAAGAGCCCCAGTACTGGAAATCAGTGCCTCCACTCACTCCCCAGTCTTTCAGGACTCAACACAAGGTGAAAGCGAGACTTGAACAAGATATGTGAGGAGATGGACTGGGCGATGCCAGAGACGTCTGCCTCCCAACTCCACCATGTCTCCTACCTTTCGATCCTTTAAAGACGTTGAGCAGAAGTAAAGTTAAGAATTTTTGTGATTTAAGAGAGCTTTTCAAGTGTCAAGAGTTATGATACATATGGCCAATTGACTGAGATATAGTCAGTCCAATCTCTGACAAACGAGATCCCTGCTTACTTTAGTCAGTCACCTTAAGGGACAATCGTGACACTCTTCTGAGGACCCCCATGATTAAAAAGCAATATGAAAAAAGTGATGAGAAGGAGGCTTGCTTATCCCTGGTAAATCCATCCCCTGGCTCGGCAGTCATACTGGGACACTGGAACTGTAATGCTTGCTGACTCAGCATCAGAAGGGCTTTGTATTTAGCTGAGTTTTCAGCAAAGATCAGTTCCCAGTGATCCATCAGCCATCCATATCCCTGTCCTAGGCTTCCATTTCTAGGTGAGCTCAGGACCCAGGACAAACCGCATGGAGAGATCCTGTCTGCATGTTTATGCTGATGAAATCAAGCTGATATAAAGGCTGAGAGATGCAGAAAGGAGAGGAATGCTCCCATATACGTTTCTTTGGTGGTAGAGAAATTGCAAAACAAATGTGTGTGTGTGTGTGTGTGTGTGTGTGTGTGTGTGTGTATAAAATCCTCAGTCCATCAAAAGGTCACCCAAGAGATAACAATGAGCTTTTCTATTTTGAACTACTTTAACAGCTTTGGAATACTTTAGAGAATTAATTATTAAACACCTGTACACCTTTAACCCAGCTGTCAGACCTTAACATTTTGCCATATGTAATTTGGATTTCCCTTCTTTTTAATAAGTAAAGTATAGCAGAAGATTTTTAGAGTAGTGAAGCTACTCTGTTGATATTGTGGTGGTAGATAGATGCCATTACAAATTTGTGTAAGCCCATGGAATGTGCAGGCTTCCCTGATAGCTCAGATGGTTAAAAAAATCCACTTGCAATGCAGGAGACCTGGGTTTGATCCCTGGGTCGGGAAAAATCCCCTGGAATGGCTGCCTACTCCAGTATTCTTGCCTGGAGAAGTCCATGGACAGAGGAGCTTGGTGGGCCACAGTTAATGGGGCACAGAATCAAACACAACTGAAGTGCCTAAGTACAAACACCTAGAATATGCAACACTGGAACTTAACCCAAAGATGGACCATACACTGTGGGTGATTCTGAGGTGTCAGTATAGGCTTACTGATTATAACAAATCCAGCACTCTGGTGGGGATGTTGATAATGGAAGTGGTAATGGGGGTGTCTGGGTACACATGAGGGTAGAAGGTAAATGGGAAATCTCTATTCCTTCCTCTGTTTTACTATGAACCTAAAATTGCCTAAAGAAAATCAGTCCTGAATATTCATTGGAAGGACTGATTTGGAAGCTGAAACTTCAATACTTTGGCCACCTGATTCAAAGAACTGACTCACTGGAAAAGACCCTGATGCTGAGAAAGATTGAANCCTAAAATTGCCTAAAGAAAATCAGTCCTGAATATTCATTGGAAGGACTGATTTGGAAGCTGAAACTTCAATACTTTGGCCACCTGATTCAAAGAACTGACTCACTGGAAAAGACCCTGATGCTGAGAAAGATTGAAGGCAGGAGGAAAAGGGGACGACAGAGGAGGAGATGGTTGGATGGTATCGCCGACTCGATAGACATGAGTTTGAGCAAGCTCTGGGAGTTGGTGATGGACAGGGAAGCCGGGTGTGCTGTAGTCCATGGGGTTGCAAAGAGCTGGATGCAACTGAGTGACTGAACTGAACTGAACTGAAAACTGCTACACCAAAGTTTATACATATATATGGCTTGCCAGGTGGTGCTCTGGCAATGAATTAGATGTCGGTTTGATCCCTGGGTTGGGAAGACTCCCCTGGAGGAGGAAATGGCAACCCACTCCAGTATTCTTGACTGGGAAATCCCATGGACAGAAGAGCCTGGTGCGCTACAGTCCATGGGTTCGCGAAGAGTTAGACATGACTAAGCACCCACACACATATATACATATACATATATATATTATACATGTATATATGTATTTGAAGTACTTTATGTATTTCTCTATAATAACATATTCCCCTAGAAGTAATAGCTGCTCTGAATTTGAGGTTTATTACTTTATGCATTTATTTACAGATACATATATATATGAAGAATTAATATATGAAAAATGAATATAGGTTAGCATGTTTTTAAGTTTGTTTCAATGGTATTCTTCTGAAGCTTGCTTTGATTATTTAAAATTTGAGGTTTACCATGTTGATTCACAAGTCATTCTAGTTCCCAATCATTTGATGTCTGCTTTTGCCCTCTGAAACTTTTAGGGTATCACCTTGTTGCAAGTGGTTTTGCACTTCCTGACAGAGTGCCTTGGTTGTGTATTTATTTTCAGCATTGTCCTGGGTACTTGATGGGTCCTTTCAATCTGGAAACTCATATCCTTCACTTCTGAGAAATTTTCTCTAATTATTTCATAGATGATATCTTCTCTTTGTTTTTT
>SJYV01023001.1:0-39786 GCA_006410875.1 Neotragus pygmaeus | reverse complement strand
GGAGGGGGGAACGGGGAAGGGGGAGGGCCGCTCTCACTGAGGCTCAGGCACATGAACTTTACTTAAGATGAAAACAGCCCCTAGGAAAGGATCAGGTGGGAGGAGGTGCGTCACCGCAGGGGCCACCGAAACCAGGAGCCAGGCCTGTGTGGTGCGGCTGAAGCTCGGGAGGACACAGGGCTGCGGGCTTCCCTGCAAAAGTGCGGTACGTCCCGAGCCCCTCCTGCCATGACCACCCGCAGCTCCTCGCTCTTCTCTTCACCACCCCACCTTCCCCCAGACGGAGGACAGCTGTCACCTCAGGAGAGCCTTCTCTGCTGGAGAGCCCTGCCTAAGGACCCGTCCCTGTGCTGCTGGCCTCTGCATGCATGTGCGTCTCTGCACCCCAAATGCTGGGTGTTGGTGGGTCAGCAACCTCAGCACCACTGAAGCGCCCAGCCAGGGCAGCCTGCGATGTCTGCTCCATCACGCAGACTGCCCTGCGAGCACCGCCCAGGCCAGCGAGCTGCCGGGAAAGCCAGGGCTCCAGAAAGACACTGCAATGACTCTGAGGGCGTGGGGCACCCTCGACACCTGGACTTTTCCAGGAGGCCCAGGTTCCTGCACTGCCCTCCCCACCAAGCAGCCTGGGAGACGTCAGNTGCGAGCACCGCCCAGGCCAGCGAGCTGCCGGGAAAGCCAGGGCTCCAGAAAGACACTGCAATGACTCTGAGGGCGTGGGGCACCCTCGACACCTGGGCTTTTCCAGGAGGCCCAGGTTCCTGCACTGCCCTCCCCACCAAGCAGCCTGGGAGACGTCAGTGACCCTGAGGGAGGGCTGAGAAAGCGCCCGCCGCCCTCCAGGTTACTCTCACCCTGTTTTAGACTGTGAGGTTCGGGCCCAGTAGTTAACAGGCCAAGGTTCAGCAGCTCCCGATGTGGGCCTGGGAGGTGCCTGGAGGCAGCACTGGGGTATGCGTGTACACGCACATGCGTGTGGCCCACACCATGTGTGCACTCATGGTCATACTGTGCCTGAGCACACACTCACACGTGAAACGACCAAGTAACCACGGCTCACCCAGGGACGTGAGGGACCGCGCACGTCCTGTCTCTTATACACATCTAGATGTGTATNAAATTTAAAGACAGCACGAGAGAGGTAGAAAAAAGTAAAATGTGGTTGCAAAATAACAAGTGTAATAACTACTTGTATGTGAGAAACATGGAATTAAGGCCCAGGATGTTTTAGAGAGAATGAAACAAGAGATAGCTCACATATTCTATCTGGGTAAGCATCAACCAATTTCGCTTTACGTTTCCAAATATACAACACAAGCTAAGTATTCTGAATTTAACCCTGAAGCAGAAACAAACTGATTTTTATTGGATCTCTACTTCACAAGTAGTAAGATTTGCTTTTAGGGTTACTCGGGAAAACCAATAAGCTTTGTGCACAGGCAGTTTTGTTTTTCCAGAGCTCTTCTCTAAAGTTTGCTAACTGCTAAGGGATCTTGCTGACACATGGACTGTCTAATTATAGCAGGAGAGACGAAAAAAAAAAAGTCATGAGAACTCTTGCAATGCAGGAGACACAGGAGATGTGGGTTTGATCCCTGCATCAGGAAGATTCCCTGGAGGAGGAAATGGCCACCCACTCCAGTGTTCATGCCTGGGAAATCCCAGGGACAGAAGAGCCTAGGAGGTCACAAAGTCAGACGTAACTGAGCACAACCACGGACCAACACTAATGATCCTCTCTGAAGAAGAGCAAAAGAGTGAACCCTAAGATTTCTCATCATAGGGAAAAAATGCATTTCTTTTTTCAAATTTTGTACCTAGGTGATGATGGATGTTCACTAAATTTATTGTGCTAATCATTTAATGATGTATATAAGTCAAATCATTATGCCATACACCTTATACAATGCTGTATGTCAATTACATCTTAATAAAAAATAAGAATGAGAAAAAAGAACAGAAGAGTGAAACATTTAATGGCAGAAACAAACAAAAAAAATCCTTCAATGTACCTAAATATTAAGAAGTTTAAAGAATTTCAAATGACGAACATACTTAAGACAGGTACAAGAACAAGATTCCTTTCAGATCTTCAGATGACACCTGATCCGAAAGCAGAGTGAGACACACTCAGAGTTCTTGGACTCGGGTCCTCCTGACCAGGTGAGGCAGGCAGCACCCTTTTTGACTGGGATGTACACAGTGAGAATGAGAAGAAATCCTGGTGACACTTCACCTGCCATCTCAAGCAGGTGAAGACAGGGCTAGCTCTTGGGAGTGAAGGAAGCTGGAGGAGAAGTGAACGTGTGGGGGGCAGCCTGGGTCTCTGTGCTCAATGAGAGGCAAGTGGTAAAGTGGAAGCATTTTAGCAGGAGACAAAAGGATGTTGAGAGACAGAGTTCCGGCACCTGGGAAATGCAACATCTCCTAGGATTAAAAAAAGAAAAAAACCCCAAACAATCCAAATAAATGTCCCTGAGTGACCAGAGGCACCACCAAGTTCCTGCAATCAGATCCTAACTCAGGGCCCATTTAGTCTCAGCCACATTTCTAATAACACGTATGATGGCTGGCTTCCTAATTTCCCAGCAGGCTAGAATCTGCAAATTAGGATGGTACAGGCTGCTGGAGATGGTCTCTGCAGGGAGAGTTGGCAGCCTAAGAATGAGGGAAGGAAAAGAAAAAATATGAATTCTAAAAGAAAAAGAAATATGATTTTTAGTTTTAAAACTAAAAACTATTTCCCTGTTTCACAAGGTTAAGTGATCCACATTGATGTATTTTAGGGACACCACTGAAAGAAGCCTCACACAGTAACTAAAAACATTAAAATGATAGCCTTACATCACTGAGACAGTCAGAGGCCGGTGAGATAGTTAAGGACAGTTCAGACCTAGAAAAATGTTTATAGCCCTTATTCATGTCGCTGATCCCATCTATAACAATGTAAGGGGACCACCTCCACAGGTCATCTCTAGGTCACAACGCCAGGCACACACAGGCTTCTACAATCCTGGCAGAGTTAAGCCTGAAGTCAAAAGAGAGAAAATGATGCCAGGGCAGAGTGCTTCACAAGCCTTACGGCCCTACTGGAAAAGTGTTGTGAGACAGTCTATCGAGTTTTTCTCATTCCTAGTAATTCCAGTTGTCCTGTGACTTTCTTCTACCCAGGAAGTGAGCAGGGCATTCGGTGAATGGCCTCAGGGAGGGAATCAGCAGACAGATGGGCTACTAGGTTTAACTTCCATGATGAGTGAGAGCCAGTGAGGGGAGGAGAGGGGAATGAAAGCAGAGCCAGAGGACGTGCTGTGCTGTTAGGAGGGCACTCTGGGCTCCCGGCCTGCATCACGGCGTCGAGAGAACGGGAGATGCGGGCATCCGAGAGCAAGCGGAAACAGCCTGTATTTCCTGCGCCAGGGGAGCCTGGCGGCACAGGACAGGAAAGCAAGGCTCCCTGCATTTCCCCGTGCCCAGCGAGGTGTCCCAGGGGGCAATGGCTGGGGGCCTAGGAGGCCCTCAGCTCACAGTGGGGCAGAGACTGCAGCCCCACTGATGTGCGGCTTCCTTTTGCTCCTGAGAAGAGCCCATATGCCACAAGAGAGCCCAAGTCTGCAGGCAAGCAGGCTGCAGCATGATCTAGATGGATGACGCTCAAAGGCCAGAGAGGGATCGGGAGATTTCTGCAGACAGTGAGCAGGACGGTGGCTGTGGACCACCAGCTCCCCTCAGCTGCAAGATTTCGGTTCCTGGAGGGGAGGCAGACATGAGACAGAGACACCTTGGATTAACTGAGCTGATCTGAATGGACTGAAAATAGGATTCCTCTAAGCAGAGCTGGGACTCTGACAGGACTAAGCTTCGTTTTTTGGTGAGGGCTGCAGGTGGTGGGGGCAGCAAGTCATGCTTCTTGCACCTCTACCTTTGTGGATCGACACCTGTGATCACCACGCATATATATGAGCCCTGCGGCTGGACGTCCTGTGTTGAGTGGGTAGAATAGTTGTGTTAAATTACTTTGCAGGTGAGATAGACCAGGACTATGTTTTCACTGCTGTGGTTGTTCTGTTTGTATTGTGGATATGGTAATATGTGACCTGCCTGTGGGCTCGCTCACAGACTCTACCTTTTTACCTGATAACAACTATTATAACGGGGGAAGTTCTGAAATAGGGCAGGGGAAGTTTCTGTATCATGGTTCTCAAGTCTTTCAAGCCTAACACCCCCTTTTTATAACAAATATTTTGTCATGCTCCTTTGACTGCCCTGTAGTGGAATTCATCCATATTATATTTTCTAAAATAACTCTAAATGTACCATAAGGGGAAAAAGGCAACTGATAATAAAATAGCATGTATTTCATGTGAAAACATGAGACATAGAATAGATAGCAAAGTAGTTAGATAATTACATGGACTATATATGAACATACTTGGACTTAAAGGAGGCCGTTCTATACTAGAGGCACAGAAGAATAAAAAAGAGCAGGAGTGAACACGAAAATAAAAATTAAAGTAGCTCTTCCAGAAAACAGAAGCCTAAACTTCCTAACTCATCCTTTGGGGCCAACATTACCCTGATTCCATAGCCAAAGATATTACAAAAAAAAAAAAGAAAAAGAAAACTACAATGAACAGACATGCAAAAATCCTCAATAAAATTTTAGTAAATCAAATCCAGCTATATATAAAAATATTAATACATGATTGTATTAGGTTTCTATGGCTTCGATAACAAACTACTGCAAATTTACCCAAACAACAAATTTACTTAAACAACACAAATGTATTGAGAGAGTCAATTCCTAGGCAGGTTGATAAGAAGTCAGGGATCCCCAAGGAGAGAGGGGTCTGGAATTCTGAAGGAGGAAGAAAGGACAAACATTTTTTTTTTCCTCTACAGTCCTTAGGATTATATAACAATAATGTATCCTGCTTGAGGACAGTCTCTGGAAAAACCCTTCTGGCTAATCCTGTAACCTTAAAATGTCAATTATGGGAGTGGGTCTAGTAAGGTCTTTACAATCTCCAGACAGACTTTTGATTCATTGTAATAACTAATTGAAAGTCTATAACTCCATTGCTAACTCTAGTGAGGGGGCACTCTCCGTCCCCCTTCTGAATCTCAGAAGCTTTCTCTATCTCCTTTACACTTTAATAAAACTCTATTACACAAAAGCTCTGCATGATCAAGCCTTGTCTCTAGCCCAGGATTGAATTCTCCTCTGGAGGCCAAGGATCCCAGGCTCTTTCATGGTTCAGCAACAACCTTTCAGTATTATCTTATAGTTCTAGGTATCATCTTATAGTTCTACAGTTTAGAAGTCTGAAGCAACAATCACTGGGCTAAATCAAGGTGTTGCGATGGCTTCATTCCCTTTCTGAGACAATAGAGATGATCGCATCTTGGCCATTTCTGGTTTCTAGAGGTGCCAGACTTCTTTGGCTCAAGGCTTTCTTCCTCTGTCTCAAAGTCAGCAACGGCGGGTTGAATCTTTCTCATTTGGTATTGCTTTGACCTCCTCTTTGTTTCTCTCTTCCACGTTTAAAAACTCTCGTGATTCCATTTGGCCCAATCAGGTAATATTCCTGACTTAAGGTCAGCTGATTGGCAACCTTAATTCAGTCTGCAATCTTAGCTCCCCTTTGCCATACAACATAAGATATTCACAGGCTCAAGGCTTTAGATGTGAACATCTCTGGGGGAAGAGAAGGGAATATTACCCTGCCTACCACAATCATGATGAGCAAATGAGGCTTATCCTAGGATGACAACCAAGTTTCAAATAAAAGAACAACGTTGGGAAAACTACCCTAACCAACTTCCAAGGCCTCCTATAAAGCCACAGTAATCAAGACAGCTTGGTATATTAGGATTGTTGTCTCTGTTCAGTCACCCAGTTGTGTCTGACTTTTTGCGACCCCATCGACTCCAACACACCAGGTCTCCCTGTCCCCCACCATCTCCGGGAGTTTGCCCAAATTCATGTTTATGGCATCGGTGATATCGTCCAGCTATCTCATCTCTGACACCCTCTTCTCCTTCTGCCCTCAATCTTTCTTAACATCAGGGTCTTTTCTAATGTGTCATCTGTTTGCATCAGATGATCGAAATACTGGAGTTTCAGCATCAGCATCAGTCCTTCTAGTGAATGTTCAGGATTGATTTCCCTTAAGATTGACTGGTTTGGTCTCCTTGCTGTCCAAAGGACTTTCAGGAGTCTTCTCTAGCACCACAGTTCAAAGGCATCAGTTCTTTGGCATTCTGCCTTCTTTATGGTCCAGTTCTCACAACCGTATGGGACCCCTGGGAAGGCCAAGCCTTGACTGTAAGGACCTTTGTCGGCAGAGCAATGTCCCTGCTTTTCAACACACTGTCTAGGTTTGTTATCGCTTTCCTGCCAAGAAGCAATCGTCTTCTGATTTCATGGCTGCAGTCACCATCCACAGTGATTTTGGAGCCCAAGAAGTCTGTCTCTATTTCCACCTTTTCCCTTTCAATTTGTCATGCAGTAATGGGGCTGGATGCCATGATCTCAGTTTTTTTAATATTTAGTCTTAAGCTGGCTCTTTCACTCTCCTCCTTCATCTTCATCAAGAGGCTCTTTAGTTCCTCTTTGCTTTCTGTCATTAGAGTGGTATCATCCACATATCTGAGATTGTTGATGTTTCTCCTGCCTATCTTGATACTAGAATAGGAAGCCTAATAAAAGAACCACCCTTAATTATTATTTGATATATAGTGAAGGTGCCAAATAAGTCAGTTGAGGAAAAAGTCTTTGTAATAAATGATTCTAGAGTAGTTGAATATCTATGAGGGGAAAAAGAACCTTGACCAATTCCAACTTCACAACATTTGGGAAAATTAATTAAAGATGGCTCATATTTCAACTTGATGGTAAAAAATAAATTAAAATATGAGCAAAGGATTTGAACAGATATTTCTCCAAAGAAGATACATAAATGAGCAATAAGCACATGAAAAAATGTCCAGGGGGATGCAAATGAAAACCATAAGAGACACCACTTCATATTTAATAGAATGGCTATAATTAAAAAAAAAGACAAGGAGGAGTGTTGGTGAGGATATGGAGAAACTAGGACCCTCATACACTGCTGGCAGGAATGCAAAGTGGCACAGCTGCTTTGGAAAGAGCACAGCAGTCTCTCAAGAAGTTAAACATAAAGGTAATTACCCAGAAATCCCACTCCTAGGTGTGTATTCAAAAGAAATGAAAACATATATCCACACAAAAGCTTGTGTATAAATGCTCATAGCAGCATTATTCATAATAGCCAAAAAAAGTGGAAAGACTCAATGTCCATGAGCTGATGAAGGGATAAGATATATTTTCAGCAATATACAGGGGGGAAAAGGAATATTAATCAATAAAAAGAATGAAGTTCTGATACATTCTGCAATATTGGTGAATCTTGAAAACATTATGCTAATGAAAGAGGCCAGATAAAACAGGTCATATATTGTATTTTTCCATTTATATAAAATGTCCAGAATAGGCAAATCTATAGAGACAGAAAATAGATTAGTGCCTTCCAAAGACTAGGAAGAAGGGGAAATGGTAATGGATACAGGGTTTTCTTTTTGTGGAGAAGATAAAAAAATAAACTATGATGATGATTGTACAACTCTGTGAATATTCTAAAAACCATTGAATCATACACTTTGATGGTAATGTGAGTTATATCTTAACAAAACAAAGCTGTATGAGAAATAAAAGATGGATCCAAAACCTAAATGTAAATGCTAAAACCATACAACTTTTATAGAAAAATGTAAGAGAATATCTTTGTGACTTGGAGGTAGGCAAAGGTTCTTAAAATCAACAGGTTTTACAATACATTTGTGCATTAAGATTGATAAGATCCATAATGGGGTAAGACAAGGCACGGTGATGATAGAGCTTCAAAGGCAGAATAAGCAGTGGGCGGAAGTGTGGCTCTGGTCAGCAGGCCGATCTCACTGCAGCTAAGCATCCATCCTGTGGATGAGAGGTGGACTGAGGGGAAAATCCTACGTTTAGGAAAACTCTTCCTATTGTCACAACTAGGTTTACAATCTGTTTCATGGAAATAGTCCAAGCCTGCCCACACCAAGTGTATTCAGAGTACAGGCAAGGTACATCACTTCTCCAACAAAGGTCCATATAGTCAAAGCTATGACTTTTCCATTAGTCATTATGAATGTGAGAGTTGGACCGTAATGAAAGCTAAGCACTGAAGAACTGATGCTTTTGAACTGTGGTGTTGAGAAGACTCTTGAGAGTCCCTTGGACTGCAAGATCAAACTAGTCAATCCTAAAGGAAATCAACCTTAAATACTCCTTGGAAGGACTGATGCTGAAGCTCCAATACTTTGGCCACCTGATATGAAGAAGTGACTCACTGGAAAAGATTCCAATGTTGGGAAAAATCGAGGGCAGGAGGAGAAGGGGGCAACAGAGGATGAGATGGTTGGATGGTATCACTGTCCACGGTATCACAATGGACATGAGTTTGAATAAACTCTGGGAGGTAGTGAAGGACAGGGAAGCCAGGCTGCAAAGAGTCGGACACGACTGAGTGACGGAACTACTACATAGGCAAGGCTGTATGTCAGTTCACCAGACGTGATTCTTCTGGACAGGGAATTCTCAACACCACCATAGTTATCAAAACCCAGAGCTTCCAGGACATGGCAGATGCTTTGTTCTTGTTTTTGCCCAGCCACCAAATTGACCTTGCTTCTTTTAAAGTCAGTAGATCTCTCCTGGACTCAACATTTGTCTCTTATAGACGCCAGCTTTTTCTATCTTAGTTTTTTCATCATGGCCTTTGTGATAGGTTGACCCTATAAAACATATGCCTGGCATGTGAGACACAAAATTCTTTTTTGGAAAACTTTTTGTATGGACCCAAAGAGACTGCTTCATTGTTTATTCCATTTTTGACTTCCTGCAAGTTTAAATGTGGAATCAAGTGGAAAATGACTTCAAAACAGATAAGCGATTACATGAATCTTTCCGTACTCCATGCAGTCATAAAGATATATTAACCCGATCAGATATGAAATACCATGCTAGTGATTTATTTTTTATTTTCTGATTTGTATATGGTAAAATTCACTTATTTTGGTGTGTAGTGCTATTCATTTTGACAAGTGAAGTCACATATGCAGCACCACAATTAAATGTGAAAATTAATAAAGGGAAGACTCACTAAAATGGAGTTGGAACCAGAAGGGGAAGTTCTCACACAATACCACTCCCGGTCAATTACAGGAAGAACTGTCAATTACAGACCACAATAGAATAATCACCAGCAGGAAAGAACCATCAAAGACAGACCTCAAGAGGAAAAGATGTACACTGTATCTCTTACAAAAAATCAATGATCGCAACAACTCAGCCAATGAAGGACCACAAACGTCTTAAACTCTCACTTTTCTCCAGTAGACTTTCATTCAAAACAACCCTTCCCAACTTCTTCGTCTTTATAAAATAACGTTTCTCTCCCTTGTTAGACATGCTTATTCTTTTCCTATAGCTTGCTTGTCCTGAATTTGCAGTTCTTTTTCTGGAGTAACTCATTTTTTGCTGGTAAAAGAACTTTCAAGGTCAACACAGATACAGAAAACTCCATCAACCCAGAATCCCTCCCTCATGCTGCCCCTCCAGAGTCAAACCCTCCACCCCACCCTTAACCCAAAGTTCTGCTTTTCCAGAATGTCATATAGGAAGAACCATACAGTGTGTATGTAACCTTTTGTAACTTTTTGCAACTACCTGGGAGATGGTAAAGGACGGGGAAGCCTGTCCTGCTGCAGTCCATAGCATCGCAAAGAGTCCGACACAACTTAGGAACTGAATACAGACAATGTAACCTTTCGAGTCTGGCTTCTTGCAGAAGTACAATGCATTCGAGATTCATGCATGTTAGTACATGTATAATGGTTCATTGTATTGCTAAGTAATAGTCAACTGTATCGATGTACTATAATTTTGTGTATCTCTTTACTAGTTGAAGGACATTTGAGTTTTTTTCCAGTTTCTAGCAATTAACAATAAAGCTGCTATTAATATGTGGGTATAGGTGATTGTATAAGCATGTTTTCATTTCTCTTGGGTTAACTCCCACAATTAGAATTTCCGCTTTCAGGATATTTTTTCATCTTTGGTTTTCAGCAATTTGATTCAGGTTAATTCAATTTTATTGAGCTTCTTGAACCTATACATGTATCTCTCACCAAAACTGTGAACTTCTCAGAGTTTATCCCTTCATTTTTTTTTTTTTATCTGCACCAATATTTTCCCTTTGTTTCTGGGACTCTAATGACATGAATGTTCAGCTCAGCTTTTCCCTGTCTTTCACAATGAGTAATGTCTGTTGATCTATACTGAAGTTCACTGATTCTTTGCTCTATCATCTTCATTCTGCTACTGGGCCCATAGTGTGAAGGTTTCATTTTCGGTACTATCCTTTTCGGGCTTTCCTTGTGGCTCAGCTGGTAAAGAACCTGCCTGCCATGCGGGAGACCTGAGTTCGATCCCTGGGTTGGGAAGATCACCTCGAGAAGGGAAAGGCTACCTACTCCAGTTCTGGCCTGGAGAATTCCAAGGACTGTATGGCCATGGGGTCGCAGAGTCAGACACGATGGAGTGACTTTCATTTTCACTTTTCAGTGCACTTTTCAGTTCTAAAATTTTAATTTGGTTCTTCTTTTCCCTTTCTGTGGGAGGGGGATCCAGGATTGGGAGCTCGTGTATACCTGTGGTGGATTCATGTCAATATATGGCAAAGCCAATAGAGTATTGTAAAGTAAAATAAATTAAAAAATAAAATAATAAAATGTTTCATAATCCCCCCCCCAAAAAAAAGAATGTCTATATTTCCATTCAAGAGTATTCAACTTTATTTTATGGAGAATGCTTATAACCAACCTAGTTAGATTTAGAGGACAAGGTCCGTCTTGTCTACAGGCAGTGGTCCTAATGTCAGCTTAGTTTTTGAAAGTCATTGCTGTGATGTTTGGGTTTGCCCAGTGTGTGCCCAGCCCAGGGGTTAGTCTAGGGTTCAGGCACTGGTTTACGCTGCAGATGAGTTCTTGGAGTCTTTGCTTTGCTTCTCTGGGTCTGTGTGACACATGAGCAGCCTGGAGCTGGGACTTAAAGTCAGTTTACTCACAGAGTCAGGGGACCCTCTTTCCCAGCTCTTTCTTCTCTGAGATTCCCCTATACTTTCCAGCCCCCTGAGTTCCCTTTTCCTGGCTCCTCTGTACAGAAAGACAGGCTTTCCTCAGATTTTAGCTCCACAGAAACACAACTGAGGTTGCCTTTGGGAGCAAAGCAGCAAAAAAATAGAGAGATAGTAATAGGAACCTCCGATTATCCTTGGATAAAAGGGGCCCCTTTCTCCCTGGTCCTCTGGTCAGAAAGAATCTTTTTATGGGATTTTAGGAGCCCAAACCCCCACCACCAAAGCCAAGCCGATCCTCCAGTGGGGCTGCCTCAAGGCAGGGTCAGGAAAGAAAAGAGAAAAAAATAGAAGGAAACAAATGAAATGGAAATTCTCCTACGTTCTCCAGCAAAAGCATTCACCAAAGCTCTGGTTGGAAATAAGGGGGTTTCATCTGGAAATTTTGCTGCCAACACCTGCTACATAGTCCCACAATTCCATCAGCACTTGGGTCAAAGCCCAGAGACAGAGGAGGGAGAACAAACCCCACAAAACTCACTTTGGGTGTGGGTGATGCTTTACTTAGCCCCGTTCACCAGCTGCCTGCTGTTGCTTACTTTTCAGGTGCCCCAGGCAGTTGTCTTCTGTACCGTCCAGATTTTAGCTGTAGTCTGTGACAGAGACAGGTTTTCTGTGGCTGCTCCATGCTGCCCAGCACCAGAAAGGTACGTACATGACTTTAATGAGGACAGGCCCATGGGACCTGTGATGTCTGATTTTGGGGGTTTTGGTATTTGTTCTTGTTTTGCTGTTGTTTTTAGTTTGGCCCGAATTAATATAGAAGCAAAGTGAATGAGACCTCATGTCAGTTAAGAATAAAAAGAAACCTATTATTTGCAAGGCCTTAATTCAGCACCTCTCAGCGCCCATGACCGCTGGTTAGCATTGTGAGAAAAGACAACAGAGGGTTCAATACATGGTCCTCATTCTTGAGGGACACTTTGTTCATGGGAAGCCCGGCCCAGGTGAAAGACACAAGACTGTCCATTACTTGCGTTAAAAAGGATACAGAGAAAAGAGATGAAAGCTTGGGAATCAGAGAGGGTGACATGGAGGCCACTCAACTCCTGGCCAGGCCTTGATGAAGAAAAGCCATATTCCACCCGAGAGAAGGGGGCTTGACAGAGTAACTATTCTTTCAAAGTTGGCTTTGTACCTTTTTATTACACACTGAGTTTATTTGCCCAGAGGAAAACTAAGAGTTGGTTTCTCAGGGCATTTTATTACTCCTGACCCTGTACTTCCCTCAACTCGGTAAAAAGCATTTCCAGGACTTTGGTTCAGAGTGAAGACTGGAGGCTGCAGTGAGTCATGGGATCTTTCCTGGGGAGTCTTGAATTACCACAGACACAATTCTCAATAATGGTTGTAACTCAGCTGGTTGCTGGCGTTGTTCGTGTGCTTCAGCTGAGTTAAAACATTCGGAAGTTTATTCTTCATATTTGATTTGGGTTTATTCCTACAATCGCAAAGGCAGTATCTTCATTCTAGGACAGCATCTATTACATTTGAAAATGTTTTTTTGTTAAGTGTTCAGAAAGGCTTTGCACGGAGAGCCCCTGTGAGCAGACAGCCACAGAGCAGGAGAGGCCGTGGGTAGAGCCGGCGCACAGAGGGCCAAGTCCATTGTGAGTTTTCACTTGCAGCTGTGTGGAAAATACCTATGCTGGTGACTCAACATCTTTGGATTTCCAGCTTTAAATTACAGCGCGGAAGGGCACGCTTTGAACTGCTAAGCATATAGGGAGGCTGGTGGACTTCAGCCAGTGTTGAGCCCATCAGCCTCCAGGCATTGCAATACAGATGGACAATTTAAAAAAGAATAAAAGGAATTCCTGTCACCCTCAGGGCACCAAGCACGGTACCAGGATAGCCGGCACTGCAACCAGACCTGTGGTTGACAGCCATGCTGTATCCATTGCCAGTAACAGAAATCTAGCTTCCTGTCTGTGTGACTTAACCCTGGGGTCTTGGTTTTCTTTTCTGGACTGAGCTGTGGTCGGATCCAAAGTGATTCCTTGGCCAGCCTGTCGGGATCGCTCGTCAATGGCGGGACCCTGATGGCATCACATGTGGGCCTTTCCGCGGGTCGGTCTGCAAACACTACCGTTTGTAAAGGACCTTGCCTGTGTCCCTCTGTCCCCATCCCCCCACTTCCACCCTCCTCCTGGCTGGCTGCCGGGACTGTATTTTGTCGCTTATCTAACACAAAATAAACAGAACAATCTGGAGCTAATTTAAGTGGTTTACCATATCAGGATACAGCTGGGAAAGATTTTAAGAAAAAGGCCCAACAGGAACAATAGTGCTGTGAAGTCGAGCAGCGGCAGAGAGCAGAGGAAGGCGGCTTCAGACAGCCTGGCAGACGGCTGTCAGCCACTCCAATAACAAGCCTCGAAGCCAATGAAAACGGGCAGGGTCTGTCCAGGCCGCTCAGCCGGAACACTCACAAGGAGAACGGGATTCGAGGGCGTTCTGAGCTAATGGCTCAGGTGTCAGGCCACCAGCCTCCCGGGAGCGCTCGGGCTGGGCTCCCCGGCAGCAGGGAGTCAAGAGAACTGCAGATGAGGGACACTGGCCGAGACCTTTTTTCTTTTTGACGTGTGTGCATACACACTGGCTTTATCCGGACTTAGGAATCCAGCGAGGCCCCGCAGAGGAACATATGTTTTTGACATTGGCTTCTACTCTGCAGGCTGCTTGTCTTTTTAACTCTTTGGGGGCCTCTGGCTAGACCTTGAATTTCCTGATGCAGTTTGACAGAGGAGAGAGGGCTTGAGGAAGTTAAAGCTACGTGCTGCCCTTGAAAGAACTTGCAAAAGCTTTCTATCGTAAAACAAACAAACAAAAAACCTCACTTGGATCAAGCTTTTGACAAAAAGTCCACCAGCTAGGTGAACAGCATGGTCCTGAAGGCATCAACATTTGGTGCCGAGAATACTGGACTGCTGCTGCTGCTGCTAAGTCGCTTCAGTCGTGTCCGACTCTGTGCGACCCCGTAAGACAGCAGCCCACCAGGCTCCCCCGCCCCTGGGATTCTCCAGGCAAGAACACTGGAGTGTGTTGCCATTTCCTTCTCCAATGCAGGAAAGTGAAAAGTGAAAGTGAAGTCGCTCAGTGGCGTCCGACTCTTCGTGACCCCATGGACCGCATCCTTCCAGGCTCCTCCGCCCATGGGATTTTCCAGGCAAGAGTTCTGGAGTGGGGTGCCATTGCTGGAAGAGTCCTAAGGCTGGCAGTCAGCAGGCTTCTGGGGCCAAGTTTCCTCACTGAGGACCAAACGCCCTTCTCCTCTTATCCCTCTTCCAATTCACGATATTAGCTTCTGCTCACACCTTCTTCCAGAGAGCGTTCAACTTAGTAAAAATATCCCTCTGACAAGAGCAACCTTTGGGTATAATGGGAGGCAGTTTCATTTATTTGACGGTAACTGGAAAAAAAAAAATCATCCTTGTCTATGTTCTAAAGGAAAAAGAATGCCATTTAGAAGATTCAGTTTAAAAAAAAAAATAGGACTTCCTTGGTGGTCCAAGGGTTGGAGGTTCTCCTGCCAATGCAGGGGACATGGGTTTGATCCCTGATCCAGGAAGATTCCACATGCCACGGGCAAATAAGTCTGTGTGCCACAACTACTCAGCCTGAGCGCTGCAACTCCTGAAGCCTGAGTGTCGAGAGCCCACGCTCTCCAGCAAGAGTGGCTACCACAATGAGAAGCCCCCAAACGCCCCAGTTAGAGAACACCCACACACAGCAGCAAAGACTCAGTGCAACCAAAATTAAATTAACTAAATTAAAAATAAAATGAATAAATAAAAGAGTAGAAATTAAATAAATGTTTTACGAGTCACTTTCTATCTAGCGTCACGAGAGATCATGATAACAGAACTAACCTAAGACTCAAAATTTACTGTGCAAATAGGTAGAAATATGAATAGGCTTTCTAGGAGCAGAATATGAAAACTTCTAAAAGATTTTTTTTTTTAAAGGAAGGCAGAGAAATATCCCCTTTAGAAATGTAATATCCCTTCTGTTTCTAGAGTATGTAAGTTTGGACAATGATTATTTCAAAAATATTTGAGCACACTTAAAAAAAAAAAAAAACCCAACTATCTGAAAATATACAATTTCTCTAGAACAGCTCTCAAACAACAGCATGGAAGGCGTGTTAACGCAATGATTGCTGGTTCCCATCTCCAGAGTTTCTGGTCCAAAGATGGGCTGAAGATCCTGCATTTCAGATGAGCTTTCTGGTGATGGTGATGCTCCCGAGACCACATTTTGAAAATCATTTCTCCAGTGAGAGATTTAATGGCTTGTGCATCAAACTCAGTGCTCCCAGGCTCCATGGTAAAGACCCCACCTGCCAATGCAGGAGCTGCAGGGTAGATCCTTGGGTCAGGAAGATCCCCTGGAGAAGGAAATGGCAACCCGACCCAGTATCCTTGCCTGGGAAATGTCATGGACAGAGGAGCCTGGTGGGCCACAGTTCACAGGGTCACAAAAGAGTCAGAAATGTCTTAGTGACTAAACAACAACATTAAAATCAACCAGTGTTAGGGATATCCCTGGCAATCCAGTAGCTAAGACTCCCTGCTTCCACTGCACAAGGCACAGGTTTGATACCTGGTAGAGGAACTAAGATGCCAGCACAGCCATACCACAGCCCTCCTCCCCTCCCCACCCCGCCAAATAAACAAACAGTAAACACACACACACATGCACACACACACACGCGTGCGCGCGCGCGCGCGCGCGCACACACACACACACACACACACACAAAAGTCAACCAGCTTTCACCCTGCATCATTTTTTCTGTTCTTTTGAATCACTGGCCAAGTGTGGTTGAAGCCCAAGAGTGGAAAAACAAGTAAGAACACACATGGAAACTGAATCCGTGCAGAATATTCACAAAAGTCACACAAAGAGAAAATGGCTGGGCCTTAATTTTGTGAGGATTAAATTATAAAAGAATTTAAAAAGTAGCTGCTTTCTGAAGGGTAAAATTGACCTTCACTAAAGGATGGAAAAGAATTAGTAGAGGAGAAAATTTTATAACAATGAGCGCTTGGTCTAAAGTCCACACACGGTGGTTCTCATTCCAGCTACACTACTAGAACCACTTGGGCAATCAGAATCTTTGGAGAGGGCTTTCAAGGTAGTTCAGGAATATAGAGAAGATCACAAACCTGCCTAGAAGGTCCTCTGTCCTGTAGAAAAGGGTGTTTGAATTCATCACTGGACTATAGAATCTCAAATGATATCTTAGAAATCAACACAAAGATGATGATGTCAAGAAAGATGAAATGGCATGTAAGAAACTGCACAGCCAGTTAGAAGCAAAGACACAGCTGAACGTCCATCCCTGAAGCTCATCCAAATTGCTATCATTTTATTCAACTATAATGGCAATAATAATTGGAAAGATATGGAAAAGAAGGTAACTGGGGAGAACTGAAAATAGGGATCTCAGTATACAACAGGAAGGTCAATAATCTTGGAGAGTCCAGTGGTTTCATTCAAAGTATCCATTTTAAGAAAATGAGAAGTCTACATAGGCTTTCATCAGTTCCAAAGCCACACTTCTAATGAATGGTTATGTAATGGGCCTTTGCTATCTACAACCTAAGTGGTTGTGGTGAGATCGGTTTAATAACACCATTGTAGTACATGAAGACCATATGCATTGGAAGGACAGAGGAAAGAGAGATGACGGGCTGGAGTGATGCCGTCTGGCAGCCTTGGCAGCTCACAGGCTCTTCTCAAGCAAGCTGTTTCTGATACTCCATCTGTGAGATCACCCTACTGCACTGAGAGAGGTTTGCCAGAGGGAAAGTGAGGTCATGGAGTGATCTGGTGAGGCCCCCAGCTTGTCTTGTGACTCAGCCTACTTTATGAGACTCACAATGAATTAAAACTACGTTCTGAGAGCCGTATCTTCCACCTGGTTCCCATCACTGTTTTTGGCTAGCAGGAAAAGGACCTGTCAGTTTTTATCGGCAGGAGGTAAAAAGGGACAGCACATTTCAGGGAAAAGCAAATAAACACACTTGCCAGGACGGGTTTCAGGTTTACCTACACAGCAGGTGGGTCGGGAAGTGCTGCTCCCATGCAAGGAACTGCAGCAGCAACATTTCTCTCAACTAGACAATGTGGCACCACACGGCCGAGGGGAAGGTTTGAGCTCAAAATATGGAAGAGGTCGGGCAGGAGCTTCTCCAACTATCTGCCTAAGGCACTTACATTTTATGGGAACTTTTTTCTCTTGGGATCAATCCACAATCCCACTATCCATTCCTGTTTCTTGATAAAAACCAAACATACAATCTGAAATTATTTTTAAAGCAGATTTGCTGAAAGAATATTTGAGGTATTAGAAAGAAGAATTAATGTATCATTTTGATCACTTAAATGCTTTTCTCCATGGTTACTAAAAACACATGGAGAGCTCAGGGACAGGACTCAGGGAGTCAGTGGGATCCATGGACGTCTCATGCTCAGTCAGAGGGATGCCCCCTCCTTCACCAGTCCTTTTCTTGCCAGCTAAAACCATGATGGGAACCAGGCTTTTAACGGGTAGTTTTAATTCACTTTGAGCATCATCACATAGGCTGAGTCACAGACAAAGGCAGCAGTTTGAGGTGGACTTAGTGGTTTTCCTGTCCTGTTGTATGATGAAACCTATTTATTTAATTCTCATGCTTCTTACAACTATGAACAGACACAGACATACTGGTTTCTATCAATTTACTTTACAAAAGCACATTTGAATCTCTTGGTCTATATTTCAATATAAGCTCAGCAATATATACTTGTGCTTGGAGCTGAAATTTACAGACTTGCCATCCTACCAGTACCTGGACCTCCCAGGTACTGAACCTGCCCGCCAATGCAGAAGACACAAGAGATGCAGGTTCGATCCCTATATTGGGAAGATCCCCTGGAGTAGGAAATGGCAACCCACTCCAGCATTCTTGCCTGGAGAATCCTATGGACAGAGGAGTCTGGTGGGCTGTAGGTTACAGGGTCACAAAGAGTCCAACAAGACTGAGTCCAACACACACACACACACACACACACACACACACACATGCACACACACACACACACACCCTAGGTACATAACAATTAATCTTTGCCATGATATAAGTATTTATACCAAAATATTCAGTTAAGGTTCCCCAAATTTTAGTGAAATGAAAACCCCACCACACCCTCTCTTTTCTAGCTGGAGTCATCCAAAGTATGATTTCTTAAAGTGACTGGTATTGTTAAAAATCATGTTTTGAAATAATTTTTAATATCAGAGAGATGGTTGCTGTAGAAAGTTAAGTATTTACCTTGGGTAGTAGAATAATTGATGATTTACAGCTTATTCTCTGTATCTTTCAATAGTGTTACAGTTTTCTACCATGTGAATGTGTGTGCTCAGTTGCTCAACCATGTTCAACTCTTTGCAGCCCCATGAACCGAGGCTTCCCTGGTGGCTCAGATGGTAAAGAGTCTGCCTGCAATGCAATCTGGGTTCAGCCCCTGGGTCAGGAAGAGCCCCTGGAGAAGAGAATAACAATCCACTCCAGTATTCTTGCCTGGAGAATTCCATGTACAGAGGCCTGGTGGGCTACAGTCCATGGGGTTGCAAACTGGTGGACATGACTGATCAATCTACACTTTTCACATTGTATAAGTAAAGTCTACCCCAGAATCCAAAGGTTAGAAAGTGTTATGTTAAATGATAATTTACAAAGAAGAAAGACATGAACTGGAAAGTATCTTTTAGGGCCTTGGTAGGCTACAGACCATGGGGTCGCAAAGAGTCGGACACTACTGAGCAACTTCACTTCACTATTGAAAAATACACAATGAAGCAAACTCTCAGTGTTTGCAGCAATCTCTGTCTAAGCCTCATCTTGTTGGAAAAGGGTGGCCCACACACCTGAATGGAGTGGCCCAAATTCTCAGAATCACATGCTGCCACTGAGATACTTTATATTTGTTATACCTCATGAAAGTCTTCTGACAGATATTAAACATTCTTATTAATTTTCCTTTTGAACTGTGGTGTTGGAGAAGACTCTTGAGAGTCCCTAGGACTGCAAGGAGATCCAATCAGTCCATCCTAAAGGAAATCAGTCCTGGTTGTTCATTGGAAGGACTGATGTTGAAGCTGAAACTCCAATATTTTGGCCACCTGATGCAAAGAGCTGACTCATTTGAAAGGACCCTGATGTTGAGAAAGATTGAAGGCAGGAGGAGAAGGGGATGACAGAGGATGAGATGGTTAGATGGCATCACCGACTCAATGGACATGAGTTTGGGTAAACTCCGGGAGTTGGTGATGGACAGGGAGGCCTGGCGGTGCTGCGATTCATGGGGTTGCAAAGAGTCGGACACGACTCAGTGACTGAACTGATTAATTTTCCAGGTAATTTGCCAACAAATAGACTAATTTCTTCAGCTCTTGAGTGTGCTCATCATTCCTTACTTGTGTATTTCAGACCAAAGGAGGCATAGTTCAGTTCTGGTAGACATGTTCCTTTTTGTCGAATAAATTTGGTCTTTTGTATCAGCGTGTAATCTGTTTGGTTCCCATCTCCCATTCATTTCCTGGATACCTTCTTCAGTTCTCCAGTAATTACCTAACCAACTATTGCTGCCACTTCAATTAACATGGACCCAATTTATCTAGCTGATATATCTAGGCCCTTTGCTTCTTTCCTCTGAGTTTCATCAGTCACATCATAAGGGATTTTTCTGAGCTCTATTGATTCTGTATCTGAAAGGAAACCAATGATCCTAAGAAAAGATTCTCTGCATTGAGGATCAGGATAAGCAAAGCATTTTGTTCGGGTCAATCTAAGGCAAGCTAACTCTGTACATTAAGAGAAAAGATGCCCCAGAGGCAGTAATTGCATGTGTGTGTGTTTAGTCATGTCCAACTCTTTGCAACCCCATGGACTGTAGCCCTCTGGGGTTCAAGAGGCTCCCCTGTCCAAGGAACTTTCCAGTAAAGAGTATTGGAGTGAGTTGCCATTTCCTCCTCTAGGGGATCTTCCCGACCCAGGGATAGAACACCTGTCTCTGGTGACTCCTGCCTTGGCAGAAGGATTCTTTACGACTGAGCCACCTGGGAAGCCTCTAAAGGCAGTAATGGGGAAGGTCAAATGGGCTTTCTATTAAACATGAAGACTGCATTCATTTGGGAAGAAAAGAAAAGAAAAGAAAAGGAGGGAGAGGATGTCAAATGGAGCCTGACATCCGTCAGGTCTGTTGGATGTTGATTTGCTTGCTATATCTCTTATGCAGTCTTAGTCTGTAATTCCATTTATACTCTTAGATAAGCATTTATTGTTTACAAATATCCTCTAAGATAAATTAGCCATTATAATCTAAATAGGAGACTGAAGTTTTGGATGAGAGTAACAAGTGAGGCGTGGCTTCCACAAAATTCAAAATACCCCAGAGACATAGGCACAAACCATGAGTAGAGAACGGATAAAGATCACACACTCTACCTTTCTTTTCAGGATCTCAGCAGGTCTGTAGAGGCTTGCGATTTCCATGCAAGTTCCAAGGCAGGTAAGAGGCCAACTACGTGAAGGCACCCTGACCTTTGGGGAGAAAAAGAAAGCTTTGCCCCAGTTTGTTCCATTCCGGAGCAAAGAAGACTCTGGGCACATGGATGAGTTTCCTATAGTCCAAAGCCAAGAGAAGATTTTATCGAATTTCTGGGTTATTGTGGTAAAACGCTAACCTTGCCTGTCTTCTGGGAATGTTTAGGTAAAACAAGAGGTCACTGAGATAATAACCCCAGGAATCCTACCCCTAAACTGCCTGGTCATCCCAAGTCATTCTTTTCTTACTGACAACAGTCAAAAGATAAGAAGGCAGCTAAAACATCAGTTTGTTCTGTAGATAAAATGCTATCTTGATGCATTGATGACCTTTCTCTTTGAGATTTACCATTTTCCTATTAAGTTTTATCATTCATCATGCCCTAAAGTCAATATGTGGCTAAGGAAATCAGAAACAGAATAAGGAATGAGAAAAGGACTTAGTGACTGGAGATTGTTACTTGTTTTCATTCAGTAAGGGGGATCTTTCTGGCCTGTTTTTCTACCAGGAATTATGAATGCATATGTGTCTATATATATACACTGCAAAGTCAAACTTTAAAGTATCAATCTACTGTGTGCAGTGTTCCAAGCATACAAGATGGTAACGAACAAGACAGACAAGGTCCCTGCTCTCTTAGGGCTTAATTTGATGAGCAAGAAAAAAACAAGCAGACATGAATTCCCACTGTGATAAATGTTCTAAGCATTCCATCGCTGTGATGGGATAGACAGTGAAGGGGCAAAGAAGGTAACATCAAATGAAGAGCTGACTGTGAGCTGAGACATTACATGACAAGGCATCAGCTCTGGGACAGTTACGATGAAGAAAGTTCCATACACAGGGAATTCAAGTTCAAAGGTGCTCTCTAATACAATGCTAGGGTAGGATACATTATGCCAAAGTTCCTTTTAAATTAAAGACTGTATTAACTATATTGCTAGTAAGTTATTTTTGTCAAGAAAAACATAAGCTCAATGATGACTGGCAACCAACCGCAAAGAAATTTCAAGTCAAATTTTACAAGTATCGTCTCTTTTCTTTCATTATCTGTGCTACCCACCTACTAATTTCACTGAAATATTTTTATAGGCTAGGATACACATCCATTTGAAATCCTTTCTTTAAACACAACTGTGTTGAAAAGTGGCAAATTAAACTACAACGTTGCGTGAAATCAAGGAAAACTGAATACTCTTCAACCAAACATGGCCAAAAATCAGTCAATTTCTTAGAAATTTACAAGGGAACAAACCAAAAGAAAGGCACAACGCAGACTGTCACCACACCTCCTCATGTTGGCTCGTCAGCTTCATGAGACATCTTTTCAATCCTAAAGACAATTAATTCATAGTTTTTAACTGTAGGTTTGACTGAGGTATAGAGTAGATTCCTTAGTGAACAGATTTACTCTTTCTGTTCAGAAAGGTATCTCCTTCTATGTAGCAACTAAATATTTCACGTGCACTTTTATCAGGGATTTCTGATGGCACTGCTGCTGCTGCTGCTGCTGCTAAGTCACTTCAGTCTTGTAACTAAAACTACCAACATATTGTCAATTTTTAAAGTAAAGTGAGCTTCCTTTAGGTGGAATTATACTTATGGAACCTTTATAGAGATATTCCCTTTCAGTTTATTGTAGACTGTATCTAATTTGATTTTTATGGGCCTTTAAGAGATATTTATGCGTGTGTGTTTCTTTAAACTTTTCGTGTTTTTAAATTTTATTTTTATCTTTTGGCTGCATTGTGAAGCATGTGGAATCTTAGTTCCCTGACCAGGGATTGAACCCCTGTCCCTGCATTGGAAGCGTGAAATCTTAACCACTGGACTGCCAGGGAAGTCCCCATGTATTTCTTCAAACTTTTAATTTTAGAATAGTTTTAGAGGTACAGAAACGTTGCAAATGAAGTACAGAGAGTTCCTGGACTTTTGGCTCCTGAACACAGTTACAGTGTTTGTACAGCAACATATCACCCAGGTATTACTTCTGTGGTGTCCTGGTTAACTAGCGCAAAAAACTGAAAGCTCAGCTAGTGATGGTAATAATAATGGTAGCTGAATTTACCAAATCCTTTCTTGCACCAGGCCTGATATCACTTGCATTACATGAATTCTCATAATAGTCCTATGAGTAAGCATCATTTCCATTTTGCAGACTGATAGAATACTGATACTCAGAAGAGTAATTTAGCCCCAGGACTTCCCTCGTGGCTCAGACGGTAAAAGCGTCTGCCTGCAATGCGGGAGACCTGGGTTCGATCCCTGGGTCGGGAAGATCCCCTAGAGAAGGAAATGGCAGCCCACTCCAGTACTCTTGCCTGGAAAATCCCATGGACGGAGGAGCCTGGTGGGCTGCAGTCCATGGGGTCACAAAGAGTCGGACATGACTGAGTGACTTCACTGACCCAATTAGTAAGTCGCAGAAAGAGGATCTGAATTCAGGTTTGTCTGATTACAGAGCTCCTGCTCTGTCTTCACCACTTGCTACACTGACTCTCCCAGAAGGGCCTCAAGGTCGCCACGTCTTCTGGTCCATTACAGATCAGATTCTGTCCCAACTTCAGAAGCCAATCCAGAAGCCAATCCTACAGGCAGCCTAGTCTCCTAGTCCTGGCTTTGCCCAGACCCGGCTTCCTAGCTTCTCCGTTTCCAACATGCCATCTTGATGTTCTGTACTGATTCTGTATTGATTTTCTGCAGGGGATTCTGTATTGGCTGAAACTGGAGTCTCTGCTGGCATATTACATGGCTCCATCAGTCACCTGACTTGGGCAGCTGTTGTGCATGTGCTCAGTTGCTCAGCTGTGTCTGACTCTTTGTGACCCCAAGGACTGTAGCCCACCAGGCTCCTCTGTCCGTGGGATTTTTCAGGCAAGAATACTGGAGTGGGTTGCCATTTCCTCCTCCAGAGGCTCTTCCTGCCCCTCAGGAAGACTTGAGGGGTTGAACCCGAGTCTCCTGCGTCTCTTGCCTTGGCAGGGATATTCTTTGCCACTGAGTCAGGATTTGGGGCAGCCTGTTGGAGCTAAAATGTAATTTCAATTTTGGTGTGTTCTTTTGAGTTGGAAGAAAATCTCAGTCCATTACGAAGTTCCTGTGATGAGCCATGTCTGCCTAAGGCCAAGAACAGTCACAGAACACAAGGGCAACTTCAGGGAACAGCCTGAATTGGAGTTGAAATAATAGCAGGTAACTTTAAAAGCAAACCATTGTCCTGATATGTCAACATTTAAAGTCATTTTTCTTTTTCAACTTGTTTCTTAGGTCTTACTCTTCACACACTCTATAGGAAAGATCCACTGACCAATATTTCTGCACTTGTAAACATGTGGTGGGTTTAGTCACTAATTTGTGTCCGACTCTTAGGACCCCATGGACTGTAGCCTGCCAGGCTCCTTTGTCCATGGGATTCTCCAGGCAAGAATACTGGAGTGGGTTGCCATTTCCTTCTCCAGGGGATCTTCCTGACCCAGGGCTTGAACCCATGTCTCCTGCATTGCAGGAGGTGGATTCTTTGCCAGTAAGCCACCAGGAAAGTCACTTGTAAACATACTCTCAAGAGTCCCTACATTTTCAAGCCCCGAATGATTAAGGAACAAAGGCTGGATGACTGGCTGGAAAAAGAGTTAACAAGGAAGAGACTGCTTATGTCTGCTCTTTTCTGAGTCCTCAGGTTTGCAGCCCCCGGTTCTCACAACCCATCACGTCTTTCTCATTTACAATTCTCAGCAGGATCCCTTGTTGATGGTTACACAGACTGTTCATTAATCCACAGGAACATGGTTTCTGCAATCAGTAGAACCACTGATTTTGCCGAAGCTCCAAAATCAATCCGTGCTTTAAGACTGGAGAAAAGATTATCAACATAGGGACAGCCGTCTAAGAGAAAAAGTAAATAAGCGCTTGCAGAGAAAATAAATGCCATTGGTTTTTAGCCATACACAGAGATAAGATTGATTAAATTCCTCAAGAAAGTGAGCTGGCAAATCAAGCAGTGGGAATGTGATAATGAAGGTTTCATAGCTTCATAGCAACTCAGCCTCCAAGAAGCCAGCAAAGTGGCCTAAATCTTTTTATTTTTTAATTGTTATTGGGAAGAAAGTTAAGAGTACCAAGATTGAGAATTCAATTTATCGCTCTTAACTTTCTAAACTTTGTATAAATAACTATATTATTGAACAAAGTACAGGATAGAATTTAATAACAAGCAGTACCCCTGAGAATAAGACATACCTCCTCACTGTTCAGAACAGCAAGTTCTGTTGTGGACAAAAGACTTGAGTACGCATGTGGCCCTGTGATTCTACGAACCTAGGAGCTGGGATGCAAAACAAATGATCTAAGTTTTCACATCATTTTTGTTACTGGTCACATACAAGTTTTCAACAAATCACCTCCCTTGGGGTTATAGCCCTATCATAACCCTTGGGACTGAATCTTTATTTACAAAAGAGATGATAATTATTTCTCATCTACCCCCAGAGAATTAGAGGACAATGGAGACTACAACAAAGGTAACATTTTAAGAACCTTAAGAAGCAAAAGTTCCCTGGTGGGGGATGTTGATAAGACTGGAAAGGCACACACATGTCCGGGCAAGGAGGACATGGGGAAATGTCCCTATCTTTCTCTTAATCCTGCTGTGAACCTGAACTGTTCTTAAAAATCAAAATCTTACCCAAAAAAAGCACTTCTAAAAAATAAATTAAAAATTTTTTTTCTTTTTTGGAAAAGATTACTTTTGTTTTATAGAAAAATGTTTCCTAATAGTGAACTTGTCCCCCCCAAAAGATTCTATAATCTTAAAGAAAATAAAAAAAGCTTGCTGAAAATGGATACAGAGGCCTTGAGAGTTCATCTTCAATTTACATAAGTACTAATGATTAAGATTTCAAAGGAAATGTTAGACAGTATGGGTATTTAATAATATTATGATTCAAGATTCCATAATCCTATTTGTTCTATGTTGTAACAATATTTCTTCTGGCACCACAGCAAACAAGTTGAATATTTTGGGTTTTCTTTAGAGCAGTTGGAGAAGACTTTCTTTCCCCCTTTTGCCCCCATCACGTTGCAGCCTGCGTTTATAAAACAGTAGTAGGGATGATCATGGTTCTTGTCCATGTGTCTATTTCTATGCTGAGACCCACTGGGGATATCGACTTCAAGCAGTAAGACTGCTTTCTTTCTTTACTCAATAGTCCAAGCCCTGGTTTAGGCAACTAAATGAATCACATCTTTGAGGGGAGCCACTGGGAGGCAATACCCTTCCTTCAGTGATGTTATCAATTGGTCAAGACTCTTTCTGGAAACATCTTCAAAGACAGTTTTTGAGCCTCCTAAGCAAAATGGCCTCATCATTCCTGCCTCCAAAGAAGGAGGTTAACAGACAAGTTCTCGCCTCGTAGAACTTCACAGTATAGTGTGTCCTCTTCCCATCTTAGCTTGGTGATTAAGAGAGAAAAATCTTCAATAAATAATCCCTGGGGCATTCCCACGTGAAATTAATTACTGCAAAGATTCAGTCTAGAGCAACACTGTCCAACAGAAACATAACCCAAGCCACAGGTGTAATTGAAAATTTTTCTAGGGGCCACATTTTAAAAAGGTACAGTTATAATTAACCTTAATGATATGTTTTGTTCAACCCAATATATTAAAGATATCAGCTTAACAGGTAATCCATATGAAGATTATTGAAATATTATTTTACATTCTTCTTTCATAACAAGTCTTTGAAGTTCAGTACTTCACACTTACAGCACATCTCAGTTCAAATCAACCACACTTCAAATGCTCAGTAGCCTTCTGTGGCTAGCACAGATCCAAATCTTTTTCTTCCCCAAATAACGAAGGCTAGCGCACTATTTAGTATTAGGTTAACTGAGTTCTTCTTGGCATTTTCTTAATTCTTTTAACTTGGGAATGGATGACCATGATATGAGAAAGCTATCTGTAGCACTGGGCAGAGATTGGTATTATGACAAAAAATTGTAACAAAGTCAATCTGACATATGGCAGGAAAGATGGAAATTAAAAGAGAAATGGTAAAGGGAGGTCTAGGAGCTCCTTCATCCACCAACAATTTGGCCTGTTTGGCCTCTGAGATGCCCCTGTAGCTTGGAGAGGCTACCTGTGGCTTTCTCAAAACTCTCAGGAAAGCCGCAGACAGTTTTGAAGGGGAGGGGTTTGCCCTTCCCCTTGCCTAGGAAAAACAGAGTCTGTGATCTAAGTTGCTTAAACATTCACAAACCAAACATGCTCAAAACAAAGGAACAGCATGGGGGCAAGGACCTGGGGCAAGCAGGCAGCCAAAGGGGCGGGAGAAGCTGAGACAGGAATTTAGGGCTTAGGACCAGCAGGGGAGAAAAGAAAGGAAATTGAAGACTCAAGAAGTACCTCTGAAGACCCTTCATTCCATTATCCCGGCAGACCAAGGCAGCCAGGCCTCCCTGCATTCATATTTATGCATGAACAAAAATGCATAAAATGCATTGACCAGATCTGTGCACAAAGGTACAGTAAGTCCCTACATAAGAACCTTCAAGTTGCAGACTTTCAAAGATGTGAGCATGTGTTCACACATGCGATCAAGTAAGTTAGTTCTATTTGAGGAAGCACTGTTAGTTTCTGAGGCACAGGACCCAAATGCAGAACAGTACATGAAGGCTACAGCAACCCTTCAGAATGCAATCCACTGTGTCACCTATGATGAGGAAAAAAGAGCTACTACCCAGATATCCCTGGATCGATTTTTCAAGAGCGTAGATAGAATTGAATCCAGCCAGGAACCAGAGCCTGTGCCATTAACATCAGCATGAGTGAAACGGCAGTTTGCCCTCCATCTCCTAGGCTTCCCTGGTAGCTCAGGCAGTAAAGAATCTGCCTGCAATGTAGGAGACCCACATTTGATCCGCGGGTCAGAAAGACCCCCTAGAGAAGGGAATGGCTACCTACATCAGTATTCTTGCCTGGAGAATTCCATGGACAGGGGAGCTGGTGGGCTACAGTCCATGGGGTCGCACAGAGTCGGACACGACTGATCGACTTCACTTTCACCCCGTCACCTGTTGCTGACCATCCTTCAGCTCCACCACTGCCCCCACCCCCTCCTCTGGTCAATAACTCTTCTCACCTGTTTACACGATGCCAACCACTGCATGCCAGCTGTTGCACTCGACTATGGTACTTTTCAAGGTACTGCTCTGGAGGATTGCAGACGTTTTCTTTATTTCTTGTTTTTTAATGTATTATTTGTGTGAAAAGTATTATAAACCTTTTAAGGACAGTATTATATAGCCAACTGTGTTAGTTGGCTACCTAGCCTACCTTCATTGGACTTATGAATAAACTAGACTTAAGAACGTGCTGTCAGAATGGACCTCATTTGCATGTAGACATACTGTCCTGCATGTCTGTGTGGGATGGAGGCACATCCTTTAAGATGAGCCACACCAACCACTGTCAAAATATGCTATCCAGGACATAGAGTGCCCAGTGTCACATGGGGCTTGCTTACAGCTAAGCAAAACCCTCCGCCCTGTGGCCAAGGGCTGAACTGCTTGCCCCACCTCCCAGAGGAGGAGACCCAGCTCCTGCCCCAAGTTCCAGGTAAGGAGTAATGGGCAGTTGTTGTTTTTTGGCAAATGAATGGAGCTGATCTCCTTTTAAGAATTCTAAATTCTTCCATTAAAAGTTAAAAGTGGAAACCTGAGATTCTGAACACTTATACAAAAAGTCTGTAAAGTTCATTGTACTCTGTTCCTTAATCTGCCATTTCTTTTAATGTCAAAATGTTTTAAAAGACTAACCAATTAAGTTAAATAATTTTCCCTCTATACATTGGAGCACACATCTAAGGTTTTGGATGTCCCTGTGAACACCAAGGGAAAGGAGAGCAAACTGGCCTAGTCACACGCCCAGAACAGAGCTTTGCTTCCCTCCTCCCCCAACTCATCTGCTCACACCACTCTGCATGCCCCAAACATCCTGCCTTCTGCTTCCATTCACCCGCCGATATCTTATCAATCATTCAAGCACAGTTTCATTTATATCCTGTCTCCTCATGAAGCTTCTCCTGCTGACCCTGATCCAGAGGCTCTTTTCCAAACTTCATCTTTCTGTTGCAACCACTTGACCTTGAATCGTTGGTAACTGTGTGTTGCTGGATCTCGAATACATGCACACTCCTCCACCTCCAAATATTTCCTGAGGTCTGTGCTAGGCACAGTGCTGAATCAGACTTTCTGTCTTCCACCAGCCATTCACACTACCCTCTGTACCATTTCTTCTCACACAAAGCAGTTTCAGGCTGGTGATCAGGGAATAAACACTAGTCCTCCTGGAGTACACGTCAGAGCCCCAGGCATGGCAAAGGACCTCTCCAAGCCTTACGGTGCCTGGTCCCTGCCTTGCCCCTATCGTGAAATAGTGAAAGTTGCTCAGTCGTGTCCGACTTTTCACAACCCCATGGACTAATCCATGGAATCTCCAGTCCAGAATACTGGAGTGGGTAAGCTATTCCCTTCTTCAGGGGATCTTCCCAACCTAGGGATCGAACCCAGGTCTCCAGCATTGTGGGCAGATTCTTTACCAGCTGAGCCACCAGGGAAGCCCACCTTGCCCCCAAGGCAATATGAAATTTATGGCTCTCATCTTTAGCTTCTGGTCTCCTCGGGATCAACATACTGTCTTAAATAAAACTGAGAGTCATGCGTATCAACGGATTCTTGTTTCAGGAAGAAGATGATGAGTCACTTGTTCAGGTGACCTCACCTGGTGACAGCCCGATGATCGCCACCCACCACAGACACAAATCAAACCACTCCCTTCAGGGACTCCCAGAGGTGAGGTCTCACGTGCTCACAGGGCACTTGGGGGACTGGATTTTCCACAGGCTCCACCATTCAGCCTGCTCTATTGCCTCTCGACTTGAGATGGACCTTCTAACAACCAAACATGACACCAAACTAGGATGCCGAAGCAGCACCATAAAGCCAGCATCCTCAGTCCAAACACAGCACTCCGGTCTCCCCTCCCACAACTGCTCGGCGCCGTTGACTAATGCGTGTGCGTCAGTGGGCATCAGCGTGGTACCAGATCACGGGCTGTTTTGAAAACAGATGGAGCTTTAGGTTTTCTTGGTAGTCTCCACAGCAGTGAGTGTCATTTCTAATGTTTAAGTTTTTTGAAGCTCTTTTCCTTTTTTTTTTTTAAACTCTGCACAAATAAGAAAGTGTTCAGGAGTAGAAATGACAAAGGAAAAAAAAAATCAGTGTGTACTTGGAGCAGCCATCCTAGGAGAGGTTGATTAGATGTGTCCCATACTGTGAAAGGAAAACAGGAAAGTATGAAAATAGGAAAATATGATCATAGAAAGTACAGCTGGTTAAGGGTGAAAACCGCCAGAAAGGAACAAACCCGTGGTGCCAAATAATCTCTGACATATCTTCTCATTAAGAAAACATACAAAAAGAGCCCCCACGAGGCTAAGGATTGTTCTGTAAGAAGGAAGCAAGCCTGGAAGGCAGATTTCTGGGTACAACATTTTGTTGATGCTTAGGACCTAACTGCCAAAGTCAGCAAGAGAAGCGATGGGGATTTTTTCAAATATATTTTTATTATTGCTTTCAGGCCTGGTGGCGGAAAGTCTCATGCTTCTGAAAGCAAAGGATGAGCAGCCTGTCCGAGGCCCAGCACAGCAGGGCTATCTCCCTCAAAGAGCTTCAGCCCTGGTTCCCAGGGCCTCCTTGGAAGAGCACGTCTCCTTAAACTCCTGGGCAGGGAGGAGACACAGCCTCTCCTCTGCTGCCTAAGGAAAACCACACAGCACTCACTGCTTCGACACAATCTGGGACAGACACTGGCAAAGCTGGCCCTGGAGGCCCTAGTTCTGGTGCCAACGCCTTGTGTCCATACATTCCACACACATGCCCAGCAGTGACCACCGCCTCGAGGTGAACCCCGCATGTGGATGAAAACAGGGAAGAACTAGATTGGATTCTTCAGTAGCTGACATTTAGCCACTCTCATTTTTCTGTGTGTTTTCTTAAGCCAACTACTACAGAGTCAACCCCCATTACACGCTGGAAGATGCGCATCTTTTGTCTGTCAATGGAAAATACTGGTTCCTCCTTTGAAATCTGAATTTTTATCTTTAATCTACAATTAAAGACTGAGTTTTAAACTATCCAGATGCAAAACACCTGAAATACACTCTATTTTCTGCTGTTTCAGTAACTCCTAGGCTGTTTAGTCCCTTCTTCCACCCGCTGGCTGCCTATTTGCATCTGTGACTGGGATGCCCCGCCTTTCTTTCTGCCCCTCCACCCTACTGTGAATGTGGCTCGACATGATCCTTTCTCCGCAGACTCTCTTTGTTGCCTTGCTTCATCCCCCAGGACAGACTATCCAATCCAATACTCCCCTCACCTCCACAGGGACTTTGGCTTTTAATGAACTTTGTGAGAAATGTACAGTATAGAAAATGGGTTCATTTTAAATGTGATCTTTAAGATGGAGTGTAAAACAAGAGGCAAAAGTAAACCCAAACACATTGGAAAGCTCGTAATTTAGTCAATAAGTATGCTTATTTCCATTCATATTTTCCATTAATTATAAACTCAGAGAATGGCTACTTCTCATAGAAGTGTGAAAGTAAAGATTATGTTTCTCATGCTAAGAAATTCATAATATCAATAACACGATATTATAGTATATAAGCTGAATTATGATAAAACATCAAAGATCTGATAAACATAGGGATTAAGAAGCATCTTTGCCTTAGACTCTGGGCTTGTGATTCAGTGGTTCATCACAGATAAAGTGGTTTGCATTGTCTTACAAAGGTCAGACATCATTCTTGAGGCCTTTGGAATGTATTGACTATTATCTTTGCTCAATAAAATAATGGACAAATCTGTATGCATTACTACCTATTACTAATAAAATCCTAAAGTGTCCCAACATGCTTTTAGCATGAACATTAATGTGACAATTCTCAAGAGGTGAAATGGGTTCATGACCTCTGGTGAGGGATAAAATGGCTCTTGTTTCAGAGTTTTGAGCTATGTGCTATTATCTCCCTCTATGGTACTTGTGTTGAAAGCATTTGCAAAGAGAAAGTCAGTGTGGATCCACTATACCACTTATTCACTTAACAGGTTTTCCTTAGCTTTGTCAGGAATGTAGTTAAGAGTGTGAAGAACCGAGTGAGACTGATTTGCCAGCATCAGATTACTTTGTTCCTGGCACCAAATTTCTATATCATTCACAAGTCTGCCAACTGCTTCAGTACATTTAAACTGAAGGAGTTCTCCATTTGTGGGGACCAGTTTTGAAGGGAATTCAACATACAAGGGAGAAAGGGACATAAGATCTAGGGGAAGTAGTTACGAATCTTTACTGCTCTATTTAAGACATTAAATCACACATAATTTTGTGAAAGATCAGATATAAATGTTGAAAGTTTAGGTTTGGGAGTAAGTTACCCTGTTCAGGCAGACACGTGCAATGACGGGATGTGGGCAGGGTTCCTCGACGCTGGTGTTACCACTGTCCAGGTCAGGACACTTCTCCACTGTGCGAGGCTGCTCTGAGCACTGCAGACTCCTGGCCTTCAAAAGTGACTTCACCTTCGAGTAACTATGACAACCCGAACCATTACTGCACACTTTCAGGTACTATGGCTGACCCCCTCGCCCCAGTCTCAAATGGACTGTGGGTCCATGGGTACAGGGACCACACGGGTGCTCTGGCTGCGGGCTGCACTCTCTCCAGCTCTCTGCAGACGCATCCCATTGCCTGTTACAGCGGGGTGGCTCCATGGAAAGCTGTCACTAGCACTGACAAAAGCCTTGAAAACGCAGCTCGACACAATCATCAACTTTCCTAGTATCAGGAGTCAACTGGTTCAAGCTCTCAGTGCATTTCTTGACTCTCTCCTTTCCACCCCATCCTTTTTCCCTCCGCCTTTATTCAGCCCCTCCTCCTCCTCCTCCTTCTAGCCCCTGCCATAATCTCCCCACAGTTCTGCTGGGCTCCAACCATCCCCCACACTGATCCTAAGGTGAAAATCGGATCCTGTTTCAGACCTTTCAATGCCTCCCACTGCCTTCGAGGCCTTTGTGATCCCCCCCTGCAGGTACACAGGTCTCTTCTGAGCTGACTTGCAGGTCACACTCCCTGTCCTCATGTCTCGCCATCCCTGCCTTGCACTCTAGGCTCCAGCCCCACTGGGCCTCTGACAGACCGCTCTCTCCTCTCTACCCCTGGTCACAGTCCTCTCTCTCAGCTGCCCAATCTCTTCTTCGCCTGCACACTGCTTCTCTGGCCAACTCATAGCCAACCTTTCCATCTCAGAACGCCTCCCCAGATCCCTGGGCTCTGGTGAGATCTCTGGGTACGCTTCCATTGCATTGGAAGAGTACATTTGCTTGCCTGCTTCACTACAGTACAAGATTCCTAAGGGCTGGAACCGTATCTTATTCATCTTTCTATCTGCAATGACAGACCAGGTGAATAAATGAGTGATCGGCCAATCAGAATTTAATAGATAATGAAATTGAGGTCAGAGTCTACACAACTAATGGCAGGAAAACTGAGATTTGAACTCTGATCATATTCTATCAAAGAGCGATTAGAAGGGTCATCCTTGTATAAAAAGAACAGAATATTATGTTTGTAATGAGACAAGAAATTTTTGTTAATGCCACTCACTAATAATCACACATTGTAAAAAGAGTGTCATTAATCTATCAAACTTGTAATTTATATGCAGTAAAATTACATTTAAATTTTTCTTACTTTTTTCAAGAGTCTATTTCTAGAAATGGGTGCATTTACTTGAAATGAAAACACCTAGGAGAGGTTGAACTTCAAACCCAGTTGGTTTCTGGCAAAAATATGTATATATTACTGTATTTATGTATATTCCCATAAATATATATGTGTAAACATATACTACATACATATATATTCTTCATTAGTTAAGTTCCCAGGGTTTGTATAAGTTCCTTTAGATTAAAAGTTCTTAAATTTCTCTATAAGAATTACCTGTATTATTGTTAAAGATGGAGATTCCTGGGCCCAGATCTAGAATCCGTACTGGAGTCTAAGGAACTACTTTTTAAAAAACTGAAGTGAAATTCACATAACATAAAATTAACCACTTTAGTGTGTTGAATCAGTGACATTTAGCACATTCACAGCGTGGCAGCCATCACCTGAGTAACTACATTTTTAATGAACACTCCAAGGGGGCCAGTGGTCCCCAGATGGCATACTGCACCTTACGTGCTCGCATGATGACAAGGAATGAGGGAGCCTCAGGGGCCTCCTCCAGGCTATAAAGAAATTTTTAAAAGTGTCCTTAAACATCTAGACCTAAAAAGAAAACATGCCTTTGTCTCTCCCTTTCACTAAATAACATGTGATACGAAGAAGCTAGTGTGTCAGGGTTTTCGACACTATCGGATTCAACAGTTATTTGTTTGAATATACCCAGTATTTTTATGCTTGGAAAGAAGGGCAGTGCCAAGTCAAGTAAAGTGAGAAAACTGGAAAAAATGAATCACTGCTTTATACCCAGCCTGATTCAGGCCTTGTTTCCTTGGGTTTTAATCACATTATTAAATTCCACTTCGGGCAAAGAAATTGTCAATAAACACAGAGAAGTCTCCAGAGGAGGAACTGCAAATTAGGTTTGTCCTTATAGTCAAACTCTCTCTAAATATCAGTGGAAATGGTTATTCTGAGGTGAGTTAATATAAATATACAATAGCTGCCGAAAGATGTTGTGATCAATTGTTGCTTTCAAGGTTTTAGAATCAGTTTTCCTAGTTTTAATTTATGATCTAGTTGCTCCAGAGTAAGTTCTAATTTTAGCTCGTTACTTAGGATTGGACTCGTGTGAAGATTCCTGGAGTTTAATAACTGTAAAGCTCAGCTCTGGTAACAGGGGCACAAGTTAAGACAGTATCTTCCTAATAGCTTCTAGCGCTGCTTCTCTTAACCAATATTCTGCCAACATAGACAGATCTAGGAAAGACTGAGGGCAGAAGGAGAAGAGGGCATCAGAGGATGAGATGGCTGGACAACATCACCAGTGCAACAGACATGAACGTGGGCAAACTGCAGGAGATGGTGGTGGACAGGGAGGCCTGGGGTGCTGCAGTCCGTGGGGTTGCAAAGAGTTGGACACGACTGGGCGACCGGGCAACACAGACACAGAATAAGATGGACACCATCACACTGTCATAAGTTAGAATAAGATGAAAACTCATTACAGGGTAAGAAACCAGGTCTGACAGACAATCTATTCAAACGCCAGAGAGAACCCTGGAGAAATTTGCACAGGCCGTGCAGCTGGAATGAAGAAACAAGGGCTGGTCTACCCTGTTTGCCTCCTGATGCAGAGCCACCTACCTGTCTGAAAAGAGGGACGAAGGCAGCCCAGGAGGGGAGGGGACGGTGCTAATTTTGGACATGACCAGAGAATTACCTCCTGCTCAACTTTCTATCTGTAGTTCGAGACCACAGCTCCCTAGAACAGTGGGCAGAAGAAAGGGCCTGGCAGCGGGGCACACTTCCCAGGCAAATGCCCCTCTACTTAAAGCCCTGAAGGTATGGAGACAGGAAGAGTCTGGTGGTGGTGCCGAAGAACCAGGCAGCCCAAAGAGAAAAGAATGCCAGTTAGGTCAATCAGGTTCACAAGAGTCATGTAGAAGACTCGGCACCTGAAAAAGTGAAAGTCACTCATCCATGTCTGACTCTTTATGACCCCATAGACTACATGGTCCATGGAATTCTCCAGGCCAGAATACAGGAGTGGGTAGCCTTTCCCTTCTCCAGGGGATCTTCCCAACCCAGGGATCGAACCAGGGTCTCCCGCATTGCAGGCAGATTCTTTACCAGCTGAGCCAGAAGAGAAGCCCCCAGTGCCTGAAGGCCACTGGAAATAGAGTGAGTTGCATGCAGCAACTTGACCTCAAGCTACAGATCTGAGAAGGAATTAATCAGGGGACAATGACCGGAGGCCCAAGAGACAGCCGTGCACACTAGATCCTCTGCTGCTTATACTCGGAAGAGTACATAGCTGGTAATCACTTACTATGGAAATGAAGGTTTTAGAAAAGCTCTATTGAGAAAGATTCAGGAAAAGCATGGGTTCTATGAATAGAAGTGCAGAAAGCTAAAAAGTAGAAATCAGGGACAAGAGGATGAGACAGAAGGGAAATGATGACATGGAAAAGCACAACTGATTACATTTAACTGGTAGTGGCCTCAAGTTGATCTGGGTTTGAATTCTTCTCTTCCATTTGTAAGATGTATGGCTCTTAGCCCATTTGGGTGCAAACAAAATACCACGGACCTGGTGGCTTAAAAGAAAACAGAAATGTATTCCTCACAGTTCTGGAAGCTGGGAAGTCCAAGATCAAGGCGCCAGGAGAGTCACCTTCTGGTGAGACTCCTCTCGTTCCAGAGTCAACACCATCTCACTGTGTCCTCAGGTGGAGGAAGGCACTACTGATCTCTCTGGTGCCTCCTTTAAGAAAAGACTAATCCCATGCATAAGGTGTCCTCCTTCATGACCTACTTACCTCCCAAAGGCCCCACCTTCCAACACCATCGTATATGAATTTGAGGTGAATACAAACATTCAGATGATAGCATTACTCTTGGGCAAATCACTTAACTAAGTCTAACTTTTGGTTTCTTCATTTATAAAATAGGAATAAAGAAACTTATTTCACAAAGCTGCTTTGAGCTTTAATGAGCAACAATGAGAAAGTACAGGTAAAACACTAGGACAGCCTGGGCATGCAGTAAATATTTAATAAACAGTAGTCACTCTTGCCTGGAAAATCCCATGGACGGAGGAGCCTGGTAGGCTTCAGTCCATGGGGTTGCTAAGAGTCAGACACAACTGAGAGACTTGACTTTCACTTTTCACTTTCCTGCATTGGAGAAGGAAATGGCAACCTGCTCCAGTGTTCTTGCCTTGAGAATCCCAGGGACAGGGGAGCCTGGTGGGCTGCTGTCTTATGGGGTCGCACAGAGTCGGACACAACTGAAGTGACTTAGCAGCAGCAGCAGCAGCAGCAGCAGCAGCAGCAGTCGCTGCTATTATTATTGTATAGAGCAGCAGTTATTACTAACAAGCTTAGAAGGAAAAAGAACTGAATGAGGCAAAGAAAGGATTGCAAAGATACTAAAAGCACAATTAATAATAATCTACACTGAAGATATTAAAGAGCAGAATTTAAACTGCAGAAATGTTGAACTGGTAATGCAGAAGAGCTTCAGAAGACCGAGAAAAGGGATGAAAAACTAAAGCTGATGAAAGAAAAGCTGAGTCAGTAATTCAACTTACTAATTGAAGACATTTTTGAGAAACAAATCAAGCCGAAAAAAAGCAATAAGCTAAAACAGGAACAAGGAAGACTTCCTGAAGTGAAAAATAATCTCAGCATTCAGATCAAAGGGCTCACTGTATTTCAGGCAAAATTAATTTTAAACTATTTTAAAGACCCACTCCCCTAGATATAATTAAGCAAAAATGTAAACTATGGAGATCATTTTTCCAAGCCTTCTAAAAAGCTTCCAGGGACCAGAAGGATCTTTCAAACAATCTGTAAAGTGTTCCAGAACATAGAAAAATATGGGGAAAGTCCAACATATATCATGATATGTGTATAACCCATACAACAAAACCCAACAGAGAGAAAAGAAACCTCCTACTTCATTGCCACTTTTAAATTTATGCAAATATTCTAAATAAAACCATAGCAAACTGTAATCAGCAGTGTCATGAAAAGACATGCATACTATAAAGTTGGACTTACCCAACAAGTAACCCAAGTCTTTGCCCTAACCACTGTTGCCAAAGAGGCTGAAGTTGACTGTTTCTATGAAGACCTACAACAACTTCTAGAACTAATACCAAAAAAGATGTCCTTTTCATCCTAGGGGATTGTAATGTAAAAGTAGGAAATCAAGAGATAGAGTAACAGGCAAATTTGGCTTTGGAGTACAAGATGAAGCAGGGCATAGGCTAACAGCGTTTTGCTAAGAGACTGGTCATAACAAAAACCCTTTTCCAACAACCCAAGAGATGACTCTATACAAGGATATCACCAGATGGTCAACACTGAAATCAGATTGATTATGTTCTTTGCAGCCAAAGATGAAGAAGCACTATACAGTCAGTAAAAATAAGACCCAGATCTGACTGTGGTTCAGATCATGAGCTCCTTACTGCAAAATTCAGGTTTAATTGAACAAAGTAGGGAAAACCACTAGGCCATTCAGGTGTGAAGTGAAAGTCACTTGGTCATGTCCAACTCTTTGCAACCCCATAGACTATACAGTCCATGGAATTCTCCAGGCCAGAATATTGGAGTGGGTAGCCTATCCCTTCTACAGCAGATCTTCCCAACCCAGGAATCAAACAAGGGTCTCCTGCATTGCAGAAGGATTCTTTATGACCTATATCAAATCCTTTATGATTATACAGTGAAGGTGATGAATAGATTCAATGGATTAGATCTGAAAGACAGAGTGCCTGAAGAACTATGGATGGAGGTTCATAACACTATACAAGAGGCAGTGACCAAACCATTCCAAAGTAAAAGAAACTCAAGAAGGCAAAGTGGTGGTCTGAGGAGGGTTTACAAATAGCTGAGGAAAGAAGAAAAGCAAAAGGCAAGGGAGGAAGGGAAAGATATACCCAACTGAATGCAGAGTTCCAGAGAATAGTAAGGTGAGATAAGAAGTACTTCTTAAATGAACTATGTTAAAAAAAAAAAAAAATAGAGGAAAATAATAGAATTGGAAAGACTAGAGACCTCTTCAAGAAAACAAGATATCAAGGGAACATTTAATGCAAGGACAGGCATGATAAAGGACAGAAACAGTAAGGATCTAACAGAAGCAGAAGAGATTAAGAAGAAGTGGCAAGAATAAATAGGAAAATTATACAGAAAAGGTCTTAACGACCTGGATAACCATAATGTTGTGGTCATTTACCTAAAGCCAGACATCCTGGAGTGTGAAGTCAAGTGGGCCTTAGGAAGCATCACTACAAACAAAGATAGTGGAATTCCAGCTGAGCTATTTAAAATCCTAAAAGACAATGCTGTTAAAGTGCTGCACTCAATATGCCAGGAAATTTGGAAAATTCAGCAGTGCCATAGGACTGGAAAGGCTCATTTTCCATTCCAATCTCAAAGAAGTGCAATACCAAAGAATGTTCAGACTATTGTACAATTGTGCTCATTTCATGTGCTAGTAAGGTAATGCTCAAAGTCCTTCAAGCTAGGCTTCAGCAGGATGTGAACTGAGAACTTTCAAATGTGCAAACTGGATTTATAAAAGGCAGAAGAACCAGAGATCAAATTGCCAACATCCATTGGATCATGGAGAAAGCAAAGGAATTCCAGAAAAAGCATCTGCTTCATTGACTATACTAAAGTCTTTGACTGTGTGGAGCACAATACACTGGAAAATTCTTAAATAGATGGGTATTCCAGACCACCTTACCTGTCTCCTCAGAAATGTGTATGCAGGTCAAGAAGCAACAGTTAGAACCAGATATGGAATAAATGACTGGTTCAAAACTGGGAAAGGAGTACAACAAGATTGTATATTGTCACTCTACTTATTTAACTTATATACAGAGTAAATAATGTGAAATGCTGGGCTGGATGAAGCACAAGCTGGAATCAAGATTGCCAGGAGAAATATCAATAACCTCAGATATACAGATGATACACTCTAAAGGCAGAAGGTAAAGAAGAACTAAGGATCCTCTTGATGAGGGTGAAAGAGCAGAGTGAAAAAGTTGGCTTAAAATTCAGCATTCAAAAAACTAAGATCATGGGATCTGGTCCCATCACTTCATGGCAAGTAGATGGGGGAAAAGATGGAATCTGTGGCAGAT
>SJYV01022998.1:0-23742 GCA_006410875.1 Neotragus pygmaeus | reverse complement strand
CACTTCATGGCAGATAGACGGGGAAACGTCAAAACAGTGTCAAATTTTATTTTGGGGGGCTCCAAAATCACTGCAGATGGTGATTGCAGCCATGAAATTAAAAGACACTTACTCTTTGGAATAAAAGTTATGGCCAACCTTGATAGAATATTAAAAAGCACAGACATTACTTTGCCAAAAAAGGCCTGTCTAGTCAAGGCTATTTTTTCTAGTAGTCATGTATGGATGTGAGATTTGGACTATAAAGAAAGCTGGGCACTGAAGAATTGATTATTTTGAACCGTGGTGTTGGAGAAGACTCTTGAGAGTCCATTGGACTGCAAGGAGATCCAACCCATCCATCCTAAAGGAAATCAGTCCTGGGTGTTCATTGGAAGGACTGATGCTGAAGCTGAAGCTCCTATAGTTTGGTCACCTGATATGAAAAACTGACTCATTGGAAAAGACCCTGATGCTAGGAAAGATTGAAGGTGGGAGGAGAAGGGCACAACAGAGGGTGAGATGGTTGGAGGGCATCACTGAGTCAATGGATATGAGTTTGAGTACACTCTAGGATTTGCTGATGGACAGGGAGGCCTGGTACGGCAGTCCATGGGGTTGCAAGAGTCAGACAGGACTGAGCGACTGAACTGAACTGAATGTATTAATGAACACACTGGCTGTTAACATCAAGTGAGTCACTTCAACCCTCTAGATTCTTGTGCTCTTCAATCAAATGAGAGTTTTAGAGTGAAATTTCTTCCAGTGTCATCAACCTATTAGCTTATACCTTAACCTTCTACTGAATCAGCTCAAGACTCCTTAGTACACTCTCAGGAAAATTATGTATTTAGTAAATTCTTAGTTATGTCCTTTAATTTGGGACTAGAAGGACCTGCATTCATTAATGATTCTTCTGTGCTAGGCAGACTTTTTATGCAATGTCACTTTTAATCCTCATGATAATCTTATAAAGAATACATTATTATTCCCACTTTACAGATGGGAGTAACTGAGGCTCAGAAAAGCCAGGTGCCTTGTTCAGGTTCATATAGCTGGCAGAGGGAAGGACAAGGATTTAAACTCTAGTCTGTTTGGAAAATCCTGTCCCTACTACAATAAACTACCTATTAAGGTTAAAAAAATGATAGGTTTAACAAAAAGAAAAAGACAGTACAAATCCCTAATGGTAACTTAATTTGGGTGGAAATGACTGAGAGCCTGTGATGAAGGCACACTATTTTGTAGCCAACCCTCCCCCCCACACAGACATAGGTTATCTTTCACAGAATTCCCTCTTTAAGACTAGTACTTTCACCACAATCCCAGGATGCATGCTAAAACAAGCATGATATGATCACCATTTTCCCCTAGTCTCTGTAGTCATTAATATATAGTCATAGGTTAGGATATAAGAATTCTAACTGGAAGTGAATAAAAGGGGAATGGCTCCCCCCAGTATATGCTCGAAACAATATTCACTGATGTGTTGTGTGTTAGTTGCTCAGTAGTGTCCAAGTCTTTGTGAGCCCACGGACTGTAGTCCGTCAAGTTTCTCTGTCCACAGAATTCTCCAGGTAAGAATACTAAAGTGGGTAGCCAGCCATTCCCTTACTCACCAGATGCCATGAAATGTGAGAACCACATCAAAATTAATCACGTGACAGAGTAGATAGATTAACCACAAATTTTCAGGGTTACATAGGTGCAGGCATTTGTCAAAACTCATTAACAGGTATATTTTATTCAATATAAACTATCACAAAGTTAATGTCAAAATAAATGAATGTAAGGAAAAACTACTTAGACATTATTTAAATAAAACTTAAGTAAATACAAAAATAGGTGCTGCCTTAAGGAAAGTTGAAGAATTGAATGGAAGTATATGGAAGAAAATTAGAAAATGATGTTTTAATTTACAAAAGTAAATAGCAAACTACTCAGGTTATTTAAAGTACAGTTTGATTTACCCCAATTTGATTTACACAGCACTTTTCAGGAGCCTGTTGTATCTTGTAATGAGAGAAGAACACTTAATAGTCTACCAGAAATTGAGAAATCAGTCAGTGACACTAGAAATTGCCTCTTGACTCACAGTCATGGAATATGCAGCCAGATTGCTTAGTGTATTGAGCAGAAGACAGAGAAGGAGAACAGGGGAAAATGGTGTCTTTTCCTTTTCAAAGCTTAATGTCTAGTGAATATGTCCAATAAAAGAGTGTATATAAAATCCAAAATGACCTAACTCCATAATGACCCCTCATTTTCTTGGCTTCCTCCAACATAATTCACCAACTCTGTCCAATGTCTAGGCATTTCCCCTCTTCCAGGCTTCCATAGAACCCTTGGCAGGCTTTTATCAGATATTCAGTCCACTGTTGCTGTTCAGGAACTAAGTCATGTCCGACTCCTTGTGACCTCATGGATTGAGGCACACTAGGCTTCACTGTCCTTCATTATCTCCCAGAGTTTGCTCAAACTCATGTCAATTGGGTCAGTGATGCTATTTAACCATCTCATCCTCTGCTGCCCTCTTCTTTTGCCTTCAATCTTTCTAAGAATCAGGGTCTTTTCCAAAGTGTTGGCTCTTCATATCAGGTGGCCAAAGTATTGGAGCTTCAGCTTCAGCACCAGTCCTTCCAATGAATATTCAGGACTGATTTCCTTTAGGATTGACTGGTTTGATCTCCTTGCAGTCCAAGGGACTCTCAAGAGTCTTCTCTAGCACCACAGTTTGAGAGAACCAATTCTTCAGCATTCAGCCTTCTTTATGGTCCAACTCTCACATCCTTACATGACTACTGGAAAAAACATAGCTTTGACTATACGGACTTTTTGTTAGTAAGGTGATGTATTTGCTTTATAATATACTGTCTAGGTTTGTCATAGCTTTCCTTCCAAGGAGCAAGGGTCTTTTAACCCCATGGCTGCAGTCTCCATCCACAGTGATTTTGGAGCCCAAGAAAATAAAATCTGTCACTGTTTCCACTTTTTCACCATATATCTGCCATGAAGTGATAGGACTGGATGCCATGATCTTAGTTTTTTGAATGTTGAGTTTTAAGCCAACTTTTTCACTCTTTTCATTCACCCTCATCAGAATCCCATGAACTGTTAAATGTTACACTCACTATAACTACCTGCTAATTTTGTGAATCTCTCCCCAACTAGATTGTGAGATTCTTGAAGATAAACACAATAATTTATTTATCTCTGAATCTCCTACATCTATCATGACACCTGGCACATAGTAGCATATAGGAAAACCTGTGATTGAAAAAACTTTGTCATATCTGGACCTCTCACTGACCCAGAGGGATGGTATGGGGAGGGAGGTGGGGTGGGGGTTCAGGATTGGGAACACGTGTACACCCGTGGCTGATTCATGTTGATGTATGGCAAAACCAATACTGTATTGTAAAGTAAAATAAATAAAAAAATATAAATAAAAAAAAGGAACCACAATTCATTCAGCTGAACAAGCAAGAAGCCTAAGCATTACTTAAGAGACACCCATTTATTGTTCTAATACTCCATATCTAATCCATCACCAAGTCCTGTTGATTTTATGTTCTAACTAGCCCCTCAAGTCTTTACTTCTCTCCATAGGCACAACTTCCAACCTAGTCCAAGTTATAATCACCTCTAGCCTCGACTAGAGCAATCCCATCTATTCTGGCGCCCCTCCAATCCATTCTCTATACTGAAATCATTTGGTGGGAGGCATTGCACTTCTAAAGAGGCAATCCTTAGTGTGCCATAAAGGCCCCAGATTGTCTGTCCCCTAACCACTACTTTAGCCTTAGCTTGTTTTAGTGTCTTCCTCCCTCACTTCACTCCAGCCAGCTGCATTTGAACTTATTTTAGCCACTGATACTTACCTTGATCTCTCTACAGAACACACCTGCACATGCTGATGCTTTTGCCAGAAAAACCCTTTCTTTCTTATCCTAGCTAATGCCCATTTCCACTCTGTATCCCTGCTTAACCTTTATCTCCTCTAAGAAGTCATCCCTGCCCTCTGTGACTAGCTCACATCCCACTAATACATGCTCTTTTAGCACACGTACCTCTTTCCTTCATACCAGTTTCACAATTAAAGCTTTCTACTTCTTTCATTTGTGTGAGGTGCATTTCTCCCACTAGATTTGAAGCTCTTAAAGGTAATAATTCTGTTTGACTTTACTCCCCACTGCATTTCCAGAGCTTTGCACTGTTGTATAGTAGGATTTCAAATATATTTTTAAATAAATAAAAAAAACACAGCTATTCAGAAACAACAACAAACTAATGAATACATACTTTTAGGGATTTCTATCACTTATTCAACAAATATTCTTTCATCACTCTGTGTCAAGCACCGTGCTACAGAGATAAAAATGCAAAGGGGCAAGATAGATAGCTCCTATTCTGAGGGAACTTACTGGTTAGTTTAATGAGAGGGTTATTTTTCTAACAATTTTATTTATAAAGTTGTATTTTTTTTCAATTAATGTATTTATTTTAATTGAAGGCTAATTACAATATTGTGGTGAAAGAAAAATACCAATACAGTATATTGACACATATATATGGAATTTAGAAAGATGGTAATGATGACCCTGTATGCGAGACAGCAAAAGAGACAAAGATATAAAGAACAGACTTTTGGACTCTGTGGGAGGTGAGGGTGGGATGATTTGAGAGAATACCATTGAAACATGTATATTACCACATGTGAAATGGATCACCAGTCCAAGTTTGATGCATAAAGTTATATGGTCTATAACTCAACTAAATTACTGATTTTATTGAGTAGGATATTTGAAATTTCTGACTTTTGATGTATTATTAGATGTTGCTGTGTTCCACACCGTGTCAAGATTTTTTCCTGCTCTTCAGCTGATTCCATCTGCCAAAATACTATACGCAAGGGTGTGTGTGGGTGCACGCATGCTCAGTTGCTCAGTCGTGTTCCACTCTTGGCAACCCCATGGACGGTAGCCCACCACGCCCCTCTGTTTGTAGGATTCTTCAGGCAAGAATATTAGAGTGGGTAACCATTTCCTTCTCCAGGTGATCTTCCTAACCCAGGGATTCAACCCAGGTCTCCTCCATTGCAGGCAGATTCTTTACCATCTGAGCCAGCGGGGATGACTCCTTTGCAGCCTCTTGAGTTAGTGATAGTGATAGTAGTGTCAGTGGTAGTGCTTGTACTAGTAGTAATGGTCACAGGATCAGTAAATAATAATCACGACAACAGCAATGATAGAAATAGGTATCATTTACGCTGTTATCTCAAATTCTCCCAAGAATTCTGCAAGGTAAAGGTATCCAGATAGATGTAGAAATGCAGTCTTAGAGAAGTACAATAACTTGTCCAGGCTCACTCAGCAAGTTACTGGTAAAGAAAGAATTTGAAACCAAATCTTTCTGACTTTAAATCCTATGCTCTTTCCACTCACCGTACTTTCTCTAGAGCAAGGGAGACTGCCGGGGGTGATTTTCTCAATTCTGCTTGCTGGTATTTCCCTGCTAATAGACTGCAATGTTCATGAGATAGTTCATGAGGTGATTTTGGAGTGTGCATAATCCCTAAGGAAGGAAGGGTGCATGTTTTCAGGATCAAACAATCTTTAGAGTAAAAAACTGATTTGTGTACCAGCCAAAAAGGGACAAACATGGAGTTTGTTAGGACTAATTTGAAAATTATCCTCTTGTAGCATACATTCTGAGAGTTAGTGAAGAATAGAAGCTAATGGCTTCTGGAAAATGTCAGAAGGTGAAGGTGAAGTCGCTCAGTCGTGTCCGACTCTTTGCGACCTCATGGACAGTAGCCTACCAGGCTCCTCTGTCCATGGGATTCTCCAGGCAAGAATACTGGAGTGGGTTGCCATTTCCTTCTCTAGGGGATCTTCCCGACCCAGGGATCGAACCCAGGTCTCCCACATCGGAGGCAGACGCTTTAACCTTTGAGCCACCAGGGAAGCCCCAGGGAAAATGTCAAAGACCCACATATTTCCAGTTTTGCTTGAATAACTTTTATAAACCAGATCATAAGAAACTCTCTGAAGACTTTACATCAATCTGACTTAAATATTTCAATTATAATGAAGATATCCATTAAATTGGGCATAAAAAATCCTCTGAGGCAAGACTTAAGATTAAGTTAGGAAGGTCCTGTGGAGCAGCAGAAAGCAGTAGAAAGAAGCATTTTATTAGAGTAAGTCTCAGCTTATCTACTCCCAGACTATGTCTTTAGGGTACATAAATTAACATCTCTGGGTTCTGCCACCTCATATAAAAAGATGAGGGGATCAGATCATATTCTTATTGAAGTCACTTCTAGCTTTTATCCCCTCCTGAAGCTACTGCTACTTCACAAATGTTACTGGGTAAATCAAAAGTCTGTGCAGCTAGAATTCCAAGTGAGTAGAAATCAGTCAAACAACTTAAAAAGAAGCCTCCAAGAATTAAAGAATATGTAGTGTACGGGGCAGTATCAATGCATGCTGTCTCTTGCAGAACTCTAAAGATGTTCTGTTGGCTATCTCTGCCATATCTTTCAGTCCTCCGAATCCCCAGATTGACATGGGCGAGTTGGTATAATGTACCTTCATGCTCCTAATAACCAATGTAACAGCAATTAGTATAGTGTCTTTCCAGAGAAGAGAGACTCAGAAAAACCTTCTTTAAATTGAGCTAAAATGACGAAATACAAGAAGGAAAGGTGTGCACACTAGAAAGCACGAAGGTTCCAAAAGGCACAGGCTAATGAGCAGGGTGTATGCAGAATTGTGAGGGATTTTAGTTTGGAAACAGGTACCTATTATCCAAATGCTGGACCCTGTTTATCAGTGAGGCAAAAATCATAGCTCCTCCATTGTGCATACTCACAAACAGTCCAAGATTAGGAGTTATTCTCTCTGGCACTGAAGGTCCTCCAGTAATCAACTCAACTTTATCAAACCTCTACTTCCCACTGTTCTCTACGGCAGTCTCCTGGCTTCAACTGCTCATTCAACTGGAGAATGTATGGATGATAGGCTTAGAAAGTAGAGAAATTGGCCTGTAATTGCAAATTAGTCCCTTAATAGCTGTATGACCTTGGGAAACTTCCTTAACCTCAGGGTTTCTATTTCTGTGTGGTTGCTGTTCAGCCTTTAAGTCCTGTCTGGCTCTTTGCGACCCCATGGACTGTAGCCCACCAGGTTCCTCTGTCCATGGATTTCCAAGGCAAGAATACTGCTGTGGGTTGCCATTTTTTACTCGAGAGGATCTTCTCGACCCAAGGATTGAACCTGAGTCTCCTACATTAGCAGGCAGATTCTTTACCGCTGAGTCACCAGGGAAGCCCTTTTGATTTCCTTACCAGTAAAATAATAACATCTACTTCACAGGGCTTCTGTGACATTATCATTCAATGAAGGGATGAACATTATATCATAATAGCTATAATTTATTATGAATCAACTATATACCAGGTTCTATGCTCGTTTTATTGTATTGCACTTAGGGAACTATCATCCCGTTGGAAGTAAACATGAAACTAAGAATTCAGAGCAAGATATCAAAAAGTTATAAAGGTAGTTGCTGGTCTAGGCAGGCAGTCACGTTCAGAATGGACAACAAGCTTAAGTGTCAATTTTTTTGGTTGTTCTTTTCTATCCTTATTTATTTTTTATTTAGATTTATTTATATATAATAAATAATGACCATAGTTATTATGGAACTAGTTATATTCTGCTAGCTCTGAAGGATTCAAATGTCATCTAAATATAGGATGTCATCCCTATATATCAGCAAAAATACAAGTACAAACATCATGCTTGATATTTAACAATTTGATGAGGTCTGGAAAAACCATGACAAGTAACTTTTTTACCCTGTCCTGATTCTGGAGAAAATATGTAACATAGGGCCTAAGAGCTGCAGTTTTCATTAATCTTCTATCATCACCATCAGTTGCCCCACACAATTTAGTACTTCATTGTATATAACCAAGCAGACAGCTCAAAAATGTATATCTCTCTCCCAGATCTCTCCTTGAATGCAGAATTTACATATCTAACTGCCTACTCCACATCTCCACCAGATGTCTAATGAGTAAGTATCTCNTGGTTATATACAATGAAGTACTAAATTGTATATAACCAAGCAGACAGCTCAAAAATGTATATCTCTCTCCCAGATCTCTCCTTGAATGCAGAATTTACATATCTAACTGCCTACTCCACATCTCCACCAGATGTCTAATGAGTAAGTATCTCAAATAAAAGATGGCCAAAAGAGAACAGGAGTACAACAGGGCTGTGCATCATCACCCTGCTTATTTAACTTATATGAAGAGTGCATCATGTGAAATGCTAGGCTGGATGAATACCAAGCTGGAATCAAGATTGCCAGGAGAAATATCAACAACCTCAGATATGCAGATGATACCATGCTAGTGGCAAGAAGTGAAGAGGAACTAAAGAGTCTCTTGATGAGGGTAAAAGACAAGACTGAAAAAGATGGCTTAATGCTTCAACATTCAAAGAACTAAGATCATGGCATCTGGTTCTATCACTTAATGGCAAATAGAAGGGGAAGAAGTGGAAGCAGTGACATATTTTTTTCCTTCGGCAGCAAAATTACTGTGGACAGTGACTGCATCCATGAAATGAAAAGACACTTGCTCCTTGGAAGGAAAGCTATGACAAATATAGACAGCATATTAAAAAGCAGAGACATCACTTTGCAACAAAGGTATATATAGTTGAAGCTATGGTCTTTCCAGTAGTCATGTGCGGATGTGAGAGTTGGACCTTAAAGAAGGATGAGTGCTGAAGAACTGATGCTTTTGAATTGTGGTGCTGGAGAAGATTCTTGAGAGTCCCTTGGACTGCATGATCAAACCAGTCAATCCTAAAGGAAATCAACCCTAAATATTCATTGGAAGGACTGGTGTTGAAGCTTTAATACTTTGCCACCTGATGTGAAGAGCCGACTGACTGGAAAAGACCCTGATGCTGGGAAAGATCAAAGGCAAAAGAAGAGGGTGCAGAGGATGAGATGGTTAGATAGAATCACTGACTCAATGGACATGAATTTGAGGAAAGTCCAGGAAATAGTGGAATACAGAGGAGCCTGGAGTCCAGGGGTTTGCGAAGAGTCCAACAGGACTCAGTGACTGAACAACAACATCAAAACAACTCTTGGGTCTTGCCTCCTGACTCCTCCCCATTTTAGTAAATACTGCTACTATCTACTGTATTACCCAACCAAAAACCTAGGAATCATCAAGAGGAATTCTAATCATTTTTATCTCTGTTATATGTCTTGAATATGTCTACATTTTACTATTGCCACCACTCCAGTCCAAGCCATCATCATCTTCCTTTTGGATGCTGCAATAGCCTCTTTTTTTTTCCTTTTATGATTTATTTCTTTTTTACTTTTTAGAAGTCATGAATATTTTTTATTGGAGTATAGTTTCTTTACAGTGTTTTGTTTCCTGTCTGCTGTATAGCACAATAAATCAGCTATACATGTACATATACATATATCCTCTTTTTGGAATAACCTTTCCATTTAGGTCACCATAAGAGCATTGAGTAGAGATCCTTGTGCTATACAGTAGGTTCTCATTAGTTGTCTGTTTTATACATGTATCAATGGTATATGTATGTTAATCTCAAACTCCCAATTCATCCCACCCACCTTTCCTCTTTGGTATTCATACATTTGTTTTCTATGTCTGTGTCTCTATTTCTGCTTTGTAAATAAGATTGTCTATACCATTTTTTTTCATATTCCACATACATGCATTAATATATTGGTGCTTCCCTGGTAGCTCAGAGGGTAAAGCATCTGCCTGCAATGCAGGAGACCCAGGCTCGATCCCTAGGTCAGGAAATCTCTGGAGAAGGAAATGGCAATCCACTTCAGTACTCTTGCCTGGAAAATTCCATGGACAGAGGAGCCTGGTGGGCTACAGTCCACAGGGTCGCAAAGAGTCGGACACGACTGAGCAACTTTGCTTTCACTTGATTTACTTTCATCTGTATTACATTATCTAGATCTATCATGTCTTTGCAAATAATGCAATTTCATTTCGTTTTATTACTGAGTATATATGTACCACATATACATTGTATATATGTACCACATGGAGAACACAGTAAAGATTCCTTAAAAACTACAAAGAGAATGACCATGTGACCCAGCAATCCCACTCCTGGGCATATACTCAAAGAAAACCATAATTCAAAAAGAAACATGTACAGTAACGTTCATTGTAATGCTATTTACAATAGCCAGGACATGGAAGCAACCTAGATGTTCACTAACAGTGGAATTGATAAAGAAGATATAATAGCCTCTTAACTTGTCTCCATGATTCTTTCCGTCTATTATCAATGGAGCATCTAAAGGAATATTTTTTATGTAAATCAGAAGGAATATGACATTGCTCTACTTAAAATTATCCAATGGTGTCCTCCCACTCTTCAGATAAAGATCAAAACCCTGTATGGCATGGTGCTCTTTTGTCCTTGTCTACCTTTCCAATTTCATTTTGTCCAAAACCCTGTGATCCCACCACACTGCTCTCTCCCTGTTTCCTAAGCAAGCAGGATCTTTGGCACCTCAAAGCCAACACGTGCTGCTCCCTCTGAAATATTTTTTTGTTTTTTTTTAAGATGGTTTTTTCTTAAACTTCAGGGAACTGCTTAAAAGTTATTTTTCTTCAAGTAGACTTTAAACTTTTTGTTGTTTAAACTGAGGTCCTACCTATTTTTCAGTTATTTTCCTTTCTATCACTTATTGCAGTTATTAATATACTTATACATGTGTTCATTTGTTTAGTCTCACCATTATATACTACAATCTCAATTACAGCTGAGTGTTTCTCTTTATAGTTCACTTCTACTTACTTAGCACAATGAGGATTTAATGAAGTTTTAAAAATATCAAATATGCTGATTGTGTATTCAGGCTTAATAATCATGGAATTAGATAATAAACACTTGCTCACTTGCCCCAAAATGTCCTTTTCACCTTTCACCTCATATTGTAGACAGTGTGAGTTCTCAGTCATTTAGTGTCTGACTCTTTGCAACCCTATGGACTACAGCCCACCAGGCTCCTTGGTCCATGGGATTCTCCAGGCAAGAATACTGGAGTGGGTTGCCAGTGCCCTCCACCATGGGATCTTCCCCAAACAGCAATTGAACTCAGGTCTCCAGCATTGCAGGCGTATTCTTTACTCTCTGTGCCACCAGTTACCCTCATTGTAGACAGGAGGTAAATAAATTAAATACTATTATGAAGATAATTTCGGAGAAGGCAATGGCACCCCACTCCAGTACTCTTGCCTGGAAAATCCCATGGATGGAGGAGCCCGGTAGGCTGCAGTCCATGGGGTCACGAAGAGTTGAACACGTCTGAGTGACTTCACTTTCACTTTTCACTTTCCTGCATTGGAGAAGGAAATGGCAACCCACTCCAGTGTTCTTGTCTGGAGAATCCCAGGGATGGGGGAGCCTGGTGGGCTGCCGTCTCGGAGGTCGCACAGAGTTGGACACGACTGAAGTGACTTAGCAGTAGCAGCATGAAGAGAATTTTACTTACATAATATATAAGGGTATTGATACTAGCAAATGTCTGGTTTTAGAAGCAAGAGGATTATATTATTTAACTGTGATATTAAACACCTTTTATCAGAAAAATTCAAGCCCAATTATTGCACATGCAACTTTTATGCCATAGCTTATAGTGAAGCTATGAAGCCCTGAATTTCAAAATTGAGCAAATGACTCGGGGTATTGATCCCATGTCCCTGAACATTATGACCACTGCCTTTTCATCTCAGTTTCCCAAAATACAGTTGAAGAGAATTATCAGAAACTACAAGTAAAGTCTGACGCAAAGGATTCAAAACATTAAAATGAACTCATCCAACCCTAACACTAACCCAGCTATATCAAATGATTACTATAAGCCAGATATACAATTGAGTGTTTTTTTGTAAACAGTCCGAGGGGATCAAGGCAATGTGCCCAGAAAGGAATCACCCTTCTCTGCCTGCAGACCCTATCCAGCTCGTCACTTAGGCTCCTGCATCTGCTGCTTCTCAGTAGTCTCGCGGGAGCGTGGCACCACATCACGGAGAGCTTCTAGCTATATAAAGTTCTCCCAGTACCAAGAAATGATTTATGGACTTGAACTGATGACTTATTTTCCTATCTGACAGCCAAAAGAGGCCATTTAACTGCCTTTTATAAACCACCACTGACGAATCATAATGACCTAAGGAATTGCTGGACAGGAAAAGGCCATTCTCCTTAACATGCTTGTCCTCAGGACTCATTTTCCCCTCAGCTTTGTCTCAGCAGCCTTTGCTCTGGGCTCACACATCATTAAAATGTTTTGCTGGCTGCAAAAGCTCATTTTTACAGACAACAACATTTGCTGTGACCACCTTAATTGACAAATTATTCCACATGATTGCATCTCCCTGGATGAAACAGTTTTGCCCAAAATACCAACCTATGTAGCCCTTTGTTTAGGCTACATAGCCCTAAGAGTTTGTCATAGGCCCAGGTTAACTTCCTAATTTTTAAAATTCATCCCCTATAAATGAAGCACCCTATTAAAAATATCAATTTTTCTTAGACCATTTATCAGACTGCTTTCTTGTGTTAAATGGCTGTGANTTGTTTAGGCTACATAGCCCTAAGAGTTTGTCATAGGCCCAGGTTAACTTCCTAATTTTTAAAATTCATCCCCTATAAATGAAGCACCCTATTAAAAATATCAATTTTTCTTAGACCATTTATCAGACTGCTTTCTTGTGTTAAATGGCTGTGAGGTCATCTTTGCAAGTGTCCTAGTAATAATGATGATGATGATAATGATACTAATCATAATAATTAATATCATTTATTGAGTACCTACTATTTCCCAGACACCATTTTAAGTGTTTCTCCTATATTTTCTTCACTCGGCATAGATATTATACCTCCCCATTTGGCAAGAAGAAAAAACTGAAATTCAGAAGGGTATATGGAAATTCTCAGAATCACACAGCTACTAAGGATTTGAATCATATTTTTCTGGTTCTAGGTCAGTATACAAGGGAGCAAATCAAGTTTTCAGCTTTCCACAGGTCTTCCTTAGAATCTCTGTTTTGTTAAAATCTACTCTTTGTTTTGCTAAAATTTCTATGTGTGTGTGTGTATGTGTTTTAACCATCTACATATGAGAATACTGTAGTCAAATCAGATCACAGTACTATAAGCAACACATGGTTCTATAAGCATTTATTAGTGGAAGGGCTCAGGCTTTGAGGAAACAATCTGAATCTTCAAACTTGCATTATCATTCAGTTGTTGTAAAACACTGAGAAAACTACTTACAATCTCCAAATTTCAACTTCAGCATTTGTAAAATGGGGCTAAGGTGACCATATCTCACAGGATTTCTTTCTTTCTTTCCTTTTTTTTTTTTTTTGATGTTTAAATGAGATCACATTTGTGAAAATACTGAGCCCAGCTCCTAGCTCCATAATTGTATTTCATGTCTAAATGTCAAGATAAAACTTTGCAAAGGAACAAAGAATCTTAAAGAACATTAATTTAATTGATGAGACAAAACCTACACAAAGATGTCTAAGATAATAAATTATAAATTAGCATCAGACACTGTGGTGAAAACTTTAACTGAATTGCCAGGGGAACTTAGGAGAAAGAAATAGGTGATTTTAAAATGAAATTAATCTGTGAAGACTTCCTGGAAGAAGTCCAGAAGTGCAAATGTTTCCTGGCAAAGAGTATAAAGGCATGAAACAGGCAAACAAGCTGAAAAGTAAGGAGTTAAAGGCATTTATGGAGTGCTCTTGCATGCAAGAGCCATGCATGTTGCTTTAACAGCAAGGTTTTAGAACAAAGGTGGACTAAAATTCTAGAATATCCCGAGGCTCCATTTCTTCCCTTATAAAGATAATACCACCAACTTTTTTAAGGTTGCTGTGAAATTTGACTGATTGTAAAGTACACTGCCTGACCCAGGAAGTGGGCATTCTCCGAACATCTACTCCACTCTGCTGAATCCAGTTCACGGCTGGTCTCCCACCACATCAAGTTTTGAGTCTTTATCCCTTTACAAGGGTAGCTTGATAGAATATTCTCAGACTTCTCAAACCACTGATTTCAGGTTAGCAGAGAGCAAGGTAGCTGAGAATCTTACAGGTGAACATAATGGAACTAGGGAAATCTGTGCTTACAGATCTCAGATACCTATACTTGTAAGAGTCATAAGGCGATTCCTTCCAAAGAACCCCCCTCTCGTGCCCCTAACTCAAATCAGAAAAGTCAGCCAAGGAGTCATTGATCATCTCAGGTACTGGAAGAGAGCCGCTGGAGCAGAACTGGCCTAGAGCGGGCATGTTTGCCACATCCTGCAGCCACATGCTCTAACTTGCTCACCTCTAGCCCTCCAAGCTTGTCTCCTGTACAGCTCACTTGTGAAATAATCCCACAGGAATGAATGTTGCCACAGTCCTTGACTGTGCAGAGAAACAGAAGTGCCTTTCTGCTGATGGGACAGTTTACCAGTGTTCGTTCATCTCCCTGTAGGGCATAGACACATGACACAAACATTTTCCTAGGGCAGAGACTAGAAATCTCCTTGAATCTGGCTGTCACAAGTAGGGTTAAGAGATAGCTCTGTGTCATAGGTTGAGGCAAAGAGAGGGAAATAAGGGAGAGAAAGGAGAGACAAAATAAGAGTGGCAGAAGAGAAAGGGAAAAAATCACTCTTTACACTGATTCAAGGCCCTCCTTTCCACTCATTCTAAGTAGGATTTTTCTTTCTTCCTTGTCCCTCAAGGTCATGAGTAGAGCTGACCTTGTTTCTAGAAGGAGCAAACAGCCACCTGCTGGGTATGAATTGTGGCAGTCTGGGAAAGGCCCCCCACAGGCAATGCAAAGCTGCCAGAAATTCCCACTATTAGTCATGCCTGTGAGTTACAGGATTGAAGTATCTATTAACTTGCAAATATGTTTGCTTAGAAGGGAGACATTTTGGCCATAAGCAGTCTTGAATTTATTTCATTGAGATATTAGATTCACTCCACCAGAAAGTGAGGGTCTGGGGAGATGGGATACAGAGAAGATAGGACATGAGGACATATAAAAGAGCCAGAGATTGAAAAAGATGTCATTCGGGGAGGGTGGGGTAGAGTAGGAAAGGCCAGGGTGACCCAGGAAAGAGGGAGGCCTAGGAGGAAAGGCAAAGGAGCTGCTGCAAGCCAGTTTGGGTCATAAGACTTGTGCACCTGGGACTGCAAAAGAACAGTCAATTATGAAATGCACAGTCAGTCATGTGAAAGTTCCCTTAATGTAGCCAAGAACTATTGACTGCTGAGGCCTTTCCTCATTAAGTCGCCCAAAAGGTATAAATGAGATATATTCTCATGTGATAATCAGGATACTGACATTCAGAGCATGCTAACTGGCTGCTCAGATGGAACAGAAGGAGAGAGAACACACATCAGTGATTTGTCCCGCTCTGTGCTTCACATGCCACCGCTTCAGGGCAGCTCTAAGGTGGGTGCTTTATCCCCAGGGCCCTTCATTTATCTGAGACATTTGAGACCAACTTGCTTCATCATCTAAACTGCTCTTCTCTGGAAGGTGATCAGTTTGTCAATACCCCGCTTGTAGTATTATATCCATAAATTGTGCCCTTCACTCTCCACTTGGATTGACCAGTCTATTGGATCCTGTGATTAGGATAGCTTCTGAGTGGTATTCCCAGTTAGTCTATTAACTGCTCCCCAAACCACTTAAAGATTTTTTTTCCCACTTGTTGCTGGAGACGGAAATAGGGAGCAGAGACTGCACCAGCCCCACAGTCAGTCACTTGTTTAAAAGTGCTACTGAGTGAAATCCCTTAAGGCATAGGTCACGAATAGGCAGTCTCCAAATAGAATTTAGCCCACAGGCATATTTTATTTGAGCTTCCCTAATGACTCAGGAGCCTGGTAGGCTGTAGTCCATGGGGTCGCTAAGAGTTGGGCATGACTAAGCAACTTCACTTTCACTTTTCACTTTCATGCATTGGAGAAGGAAATGGCTACCCACTCCAGTATTCTTGGCCTGGAGAATCCCAGGGATGGGGAGCCTGATAGTCTGATGTCTACGGGGTCACACAGAGTCAGACACGACTTAAGCAACTTAGCAGCAGCAGCAGTGACTCAGGTGGTAAAGAATCTGCTTGCAATGCAGGAGACATGGGTTCAATCCCTATCTGGGAGATCAGGAGAGAGGAATGGTTACCCATTCCAGTACTCTTGCCTAGAGAATTCCATGGACAGAGGAGCCTGGCAGGCTACAGTCTATGGGGTCACACAGAGTCAGACACGACTGAGAGACTACTACTAACACTACTACAATGTTTTATTTGGTCCACACAGTCCTCAACATGCAAGGGATTTTCACACAAAAATCAAGACTTCTAGCATCTCTTCAAAAATTAGAGAGCCTAGCAGTACTGGATCCTTAATTTATATCATATAACAGCAATCAGACAGGGCTCAGTTGGTAATGCTAAGACTCTCCCCAACTTGCCCCTCCCTGTGGCCTCACACAGTCACTCAGGTATATGACCTGCCTGGCTGCTAGAAGCATTTAAGATTTGATTAGGGAATTTCCCCTTCACTGGCTTAGATTAAGCCATCAGCATTAAAAGTTTTTCCTTTTATAGAAGGAAATGAATCAGAGCTATTTCTTCTTAAAGCCAAAACAGTGGATTGGCAAATAAGCATTTAAAATAACAGGTTATTTCAGGGATCCATGGGCTACCTTGGTGGTGCAACGCAGGAATCCATCTGCAATGCAGGAGACAGGAGTTCAATCCCTGGATCAGGAAGACCCCCTGGAAAAGGAAATGGCAACCCACCCCAATATTCTTTCCTGGAGAATCCTATGGATAGAGGAGGCTGACAGGCTACAGTCCATGAGGTCACAAACAGTCAGATAGGACTCAGTGACTGAGCATGAACCTGCACAGGATACAGAATACCATAGATCTGAGCTCTGAAGCACCATCTTTGGAGTTCTCCTTGGGGTACATCTCTTTTTCTTCTGGCTCGGAACCCAGGGTTAAGGGATTATGGACAGTAGGGTAAGAGAGGAAAGTATCATGTTAGGAATCAGAAGATAGGGGTTCTAGTCCTCACTATGCCATTCACCAGCTCCCAGCCCAGGGTAAATGGTTTAAACACTCTGAAGCTGAAAAAATTAACTCTGCTGAAAAATATGAATAATGATAACAACAACATTCTTTGTTGCCAACTCCATAAAATTCTGTGAGAAACAGAATGAGATCTCAGAAGTGAAACTGTTTTGAAATCATCAAGTTCTCTACAAATACAAAGCTGTCTTATTTGTACCCAACTGAAGCACTCATCAATGAAATAAACATCCAACCCATCCACGCTACATATAATGTCTGAATACTTACTATGTGCTCAACACTTGGGGACATGGAAAAGAATTAGTCAACAAATCCCTCCTTAAGGAGCTTAGAGACTAATTGAGCAAATAAGATAAACAACAGAAAGCAAGATTATAATTGTAACATAAAGTTAATGCCTGTTAAGTATCTTATTGGAACTGTTATATTGATACAATCATCAGTAGGATGCCAATAGATTAGGTACTTACTTGACTACTCACTTAGCTTTTTTCTTTTACATTTTGTTCTATGAAACAGCATTCTCAGATACTCTCAACCAGGGGGAAAAGGGTTATGTAGTCTTAAAAGTTTAGAAAATTATTTAGAAAAAGTTTTAAATAATTATTTAACTTAATAATTTAAATAATTATTTAAGTTATTAAATCATTTAAGTTAGTTAAGTTATTAAATAATTGTTTAGGAAAAGTTTTAGAAAATTATAATACACATTAGAATATTATATGCAGTAAGATGCCTCGAAATGCCTTGCAAAAAGAAAAGCTATATAAGTTTGACCCAGCAGACTAACATATTGCCACAGAACCTCTCTCTATTCCCCTCTCTTCCTTTCCTTTCTCTCTCTGAAAAATAACTATTAAAATCTCTTAGAATTGGAGCTCCATAGAATACAGTTGGAGAAACACTATTTGTCCTAATGAACACATTTAAAGTTTTCACAGATTACAAAGGGAATGTAATTCTGTTTCTACCCATCTCCTTCAAGAACCACATTAGAGACTTGGATCTTACACTCCTGGTTGCACAGAGTAGGCCCTGATTTATGTGATGATTATTCTCTACATACTGAATCAACATTGTTTAACTATACTATTCTCCATTGATTAAATGGAGAATAACTAACGTGAAATCATTGCCATAACTGCAATGAATCTTAGTGAATTACATTTTTTCTCAACATGGATTTTCTATTAACAGCGTCATATGGCACCAAAACATACAGCTTGTAAAATTCCATCTTCGGTATATTCTTATTTCTCCTGGTGCCACACTGTTCCTTGTTTTTCTCTTGGCATCATCCTAAATTCTGAGTTAATTATACCATTACTACTGATCTCATCTAAGGTGCTCATTGACAGCTAAGGATTAGGCTTCAAAATGTCAAGTGTACTCTTTCTGGGGTAATCTAAATTCAACCCAAAGGAGGAAACAGACAGAAGAAGCTTTATCTTGAAAGCAGGACTCCATCTTGGGCTGGACTGTGGACTTTGAGCTATATGCTCAGTATCTATGGAAACAACCTACCAACTGGAAAACCAGGCCCCCAGAAGGAAGAGTCCCAGGGCTAGTACCTGGACTCTCTGTCACCTAAAAGAATACCCTAATTATCTGTGTAATTGAATCGAATCATAAATTCTATCTATACTTATTGGGGTATAATAAATGTCCACTCTTAACTACCTAGGCTTAAGGCATATGAATCACAAGTTAACTTTGATTGTATCTCTCTTTTCCCTTTGTTCAGACTAGTTTCAGGGAATTTGGGGGGGTGGGTTTGGGCATGTACACTTAGGGTATATAAGGTTTTCACAAAAGCTGGTCCGGGTCCTTGGCTAAGAGGAGACTCTGCCTTGGGCCCACTGGTGGAATAAACTGCACTCCACTATATGCATTGTCCTTCTGAGTGAGTTTGTTTCCCGGAACATGTGGCTACAACAAACCAGGGACTTACTGAAGACCAAACAGTTAATGTCCTAAAAGGACATCATAGTAGAATGGTGTACAGTGTGATCAATATTTTGATATCTGTTTCAATGTACATAATACATATTGATGGATGAAATTGTATGGCTAGTGTTTGGTGATGTTTGAAAAGTTATATTTGAGAGTTAGAAAGACCTAGATTCATATCTGTACTTGGCCCATTACAAAGTATGTGACCTTGAGACAGAAGTTCACCTCTCTGTGTTTTAGTCTCATCTTCTATAAAATGGGGGAAATAATAATATCCACTCTCATATGGTTGTTGTGATGAATACATGAAAAAATGAATGAAATATACTAAGCACAGTGTCTGCTACATGGTGAGCTGTCAATAGACATTAGCTCTCTGGGGCCCCCTAATCTGATTACTTAGTTGTTGGCTCAGAAATCATTTCTCCTGTTGTATTATTATCACTCAGTCAGAATCTCCACTTTTTAAATTCCCCCAACTCTCCACCAAATCTCTAAATTCCACTGTTTTTCCTAAAACCATTCTCACTCCAGTATCTCAGGATTAACAACAGAAGCATAAATGAGCCAGAGTTCAGGAAAAGTCTGTTTTCAAATCTGATGCAAAACTACTTCCTCTATGTGTAAACAGATGCCGTTCTCCACACCAAAGGGAGATTATTCTAACAGGCTATGCAGTCTAACTGACATCTGCAACAATGTACTACAGTTGGTTTTAACCTTGCAAAGTGAAATTAGAAGCATTTACTGAAGCCATGGATTTGAAAATCTTCACCTAAGACTTCCAGTTTGCATTTTAATCAAGATTTGTATGTCCAGATTGATTTGCTGCTATTGCTTATAGTAATCTAGCAGCAAATCTTTGTAACCTATTCATAGAATAAACCTCTCTTTCCAGCCATGACAATCAGACACCAATTGGTTAAGAAATCTCTTATCCCGAATAACTAAATAACTAAAGAGTCTTAAATCAGGAACTCTAGAGCTGTTTAAAAGAATTAGGAGTAGAGGTATTATTTGGATATTTCCCCAGAGAATAGGTTAATGTTTATCCTAAATAGTCAATATGCGTTTCTAAAACGCTGCATAAAATAATGTATTTGTGAATGATTTGTCAGGTGAAGGGTGAATTATATTCTAAATACAGTTAATTAGTGTTGGCTTCCTGCTTGGGTTCATTTTGGGAGCTCCTGTAATTTACGACTGTCTTTGACCTTTTCAAGGCAGACATTCTACTTTATTATAATAGGAAACCTTAGCCCATAGGGCTTCTCTTGTGGCTCAACGGGTAAAGAGTCTGCCTGCAATGTGGGAGACCTGGGTTCAATCCCTGGGTTGGGAAGATCCCCTGGAGGAGGGCATGGCAACTCACTCCTATTCTTGCCGGGAGAATGCCATGGACAGAGGAATCTGGCAGGCTACAATCCATAGGGTCGTAAAGAGTCAGACAAAACTGAGGGATTGAACACACACATACAGTCCATTATCTTGCTCATTCTCTTGCACTCCTCTTCTCCTCCTTCTTCTGTAATCACCTGTTTTACATTCTCATATAATCAACCTTCCCTTCTCTCCTTATCACTTTGACTAGCCTTCCACGCAAAATTCAGTGTTTGAATAAAGGGGGAAAAAAAGCAAAAACCATCTGAAATATGCTGTGGGAAACTGTTAGTTGTTGGCATCTTTGGCAAATGACCTAAATACGGTATTATATACATGTCTGTATGTTGTTAAACTACCCCAATAATGCAGCCTCCAAAAGAATAAAAAGAAAGGTTTATAATAACACTGTACAAGTCTGCTATGATTTAAATATTAAAAGTATTACAGAAAAGTTGCATTTTGACAAAATCCTACTAAAATGCAGTAGGACAGCTGATTATTGAAATAAATCTTATGACAAATTCTTTTAAATTGAAAAAAATCATTTCATAAAACCAATGATTACCTTCTAACCAATCAGTTTTGAATAACTGGATCTTTTTTATAACTGTTTTATTTAAAGCAAGTAACACCAACAGACTTTAAGAGAACACTTGTTTCACTGAAGAAGTATTTCTCAGATTTGTAAATTTAAAAAACAGCCAGAAATTCATTCATCCTTCAAAACTTGCACAGTTGCAATACACAATCTTAAAAATCTCTATCTACCTGATTTTGTAATTAAGCAATCTTATGAATTTTATGTTAAAATTCCTAGCCCATGCCTGTATATTGCTAAACTCAAAACAAGTATGAGCCACTTACTCTTTAAATAATTCCAGCATCATATTTTGAAATGCTAAGTCACTTCAGTCATGTTCGACTCTGTGGAACCCCATAGACGGCAGCCCACCAGGCTCCCCCTTCCCTAGGATACTCCAGGCAAGAACACTGGAGTGGGTTGCCATTTCCTTCTCCAATGCATGAAAATGAAAAGTGAAAGTGAAGTCGCTCAGTCGTGTCCGACTCTTCGAGACCCCATGGACTGCAGCCCACCAGGCTCCTCCATCCATGGGATTTTCCAGGCAAGAGTACTAGAGTGGGTTGCCATTGCCTTCTCCATATTTTGAAATATGAGAGGACAATCTGTTAATTCCTCTTTAATCAAGGAAAGGAAGACTAATACAATTAGACAATATTGTAGCAGCAGCAGCAAATAAAAATAAACCTTCACAGAGCAACCTCTTGAACTTCAAAACCAAGAAGCCATTTTTTTTCTCTATGTCAAGTATAACATTTGAACTGTGTAAATAAATACATCAACTTGATATTTTATTATATGAACGATGGCCCAAGGATAAGTTTGAATTATTTTTTTCTAGTATGTAACTTTATAAGACTAATTCCAGATTGCTTTTACTTACTTCCCTGGTGGCTCAGATGGTAAAGCATCTGTCTACAATGTGGGAGACCTGGGTTCAATCCCTGGGTCGGGAAGATTCTCTGGAGAAGGAAAGGGCAACCCACTTCAGTACTCTTGCCTAGAAAATCCCATGGATGGAGGAGCCTGGTGCCCATGGGATCGCAAAGAGTCGGACACGACTGAGCAACTTCACTTTCACTTTCACTTTCAATACATACAAGGTACATTTTTATTTAAATAGAAAGTAAATAAATTACTGTTTCAGTGGCTGAGGTTTTATCCTCACCCTCCCTTGACAGATTTTCCTTAGTGGCCAAAACTCTATTTTCTTAATGAAGGAGGAAATAGAACAGGCTCCATCTTGAAAGCAGGACTCCATCTTGCGCTGGACTTGGACTTCGAGCTATATGCCCTGTGTCTGTGGAAATGACATACCAACTGGAAAAGCAGACCCCCCAAGATGGAAAAGCCCCAGGGCTTGTACCTAGACTCGCCTAAAAGACTACCCTAAGTATCTGTGTAACCAAATAGAATCATAAATTCTATCTATACTTATTGGGGTATGACCACAGGCCTATTAATAATTGTCCACTGTTAACTACTTAGGCTTAAGGCATATGAGTCACAAGTTAACTTTGATTGTATCTTTCTTTTCCTTTGTTCAGACTAGTTTCAGAGAATTTAGGGAGATGGCTTTGAGCACGTACACTTTAGGGTATATAAGGCTTTCACAAAAACTGGTTGGGGTCCTTGGCTAAGAGGAGACTCTGCCTTGGGCCCACTGGTGTAATAAACTGCACTCCACTATCTGCATTGTCCTTCTGAGTGAGTTTGTTTCCCGGAATGCATGGCTACAACAATAACAGCTCTTAGGAGCTTAGGTGAAACAATTTGGGGCCTATAAAAATTAGTTTTGGGGTATGTGTGTATGTGTGCATATGTGTGTGTGTGTGTGTGTGTGTATGAACATGCCTACAAGAGAATGAAACCCGTGACTGACTTCTTTAGCATCATTCCCTCAGCTAACATTTCTCAAAGCATGATCCTTGAAAGGCATACAAAAGAGTCCCCAGGACAGAAAGTTAAATTCCCAGTCTCACTGACGTACTGTATTAGAATCTGGAGGAGACAAATGGGAATCTGTATTTAAGGCATCTCAATTTTACCACCCTGGGTTTTCCCATGTGTTTCTGATGCACATTAAAGTCTGAAAAACTCTGAGAGGTAGAGTTCAAGTGAACTTTTAAATCCCTAGTTCAACTCTTTTGAAATTCTAGGGTAAGTGAATTAACACCTTATAAGACACCCCAAATAAGTAGCTCCAGCTCAACTTCTCCAGAATCTACAAAGAAAGAAACAAATATATTGTCACCATAATCCAATAGATAAAAGCATAAAAGAGCTTCGGTGTTTACTTTATTCTAGTCTGACTTAAAATAAGTCAAACACTAGAAGATGACAAAGTTTACCAAATGACTCCCAAATGGAAGTGTTCTGAAAGCATTTGATAAGAATTTTGTGATTCTGGTTAAAGTGATGATACTGCAAGGATCTATGCATAGTCAGGTCCCTTATTAATGATGTGAAACTGCCTATAATAGATTCTTCTGCATGAATGAGGCAGAAGTCTAGTTCACACTGAGGAAATCAGAAATTAAACAAAAGCAAATCTTTGCTATTTGAGATTGGCCCGATGTGGTAGTTATTTTGAAAGCTCCTGGGGGAAGCAAAATATAATTCTAATC
>SJYV01022995.1:0-16018 GCA_006410875.1 Neotragus pygmaeus | reverse complement strand
CTTGCCATCTCCTGTTTGACCACTTCCAATTTGCCTTGATTCATGGACCTGGCATTCCAGGCTCCTGTGCAATATTGCTCTTTACAGCATCAGACCTTGCTTCCATCACCAGTCACATCCACAACTGGGTACTGGTTTTGCTTTGGCTCCATCTCTTCATTCTTTCTGGAGTTATTTCTCCACTGATCTCCAGTAGCATATTGGGCACTTACTGACTTGGGGAGTTCTGTTTCAGTATCCTATCATTTTGACTTTTCATACTGTTCATGGGGTTCTCAAGGCAAGAATACTGAAGTGGTTTGCCATTCCCTTCTCCAGTGGACCACATTCTGTCAGACCTCTCCACCATGACCCGCCCATCTTGGGTGGCCCCACAGGGCGTGGCTTAATTTCATTGAGTTAGACAAGGCTGTGGTCCTAGTGTGATTTTCAGACACTAGTAGGAGACTTAATGAGATAGTTAAATAGAACCCTGGGGATCACACTAACCCAAGATAGCCCCATAAGCATATTCATCCAGATGGAAGAAAAAATAGGACCACTTGTTGAAAACAATTAGAAACAATTGTTTAACATGCAGTTGTCTAAAGCAACAGATAAGAGTTGAGAAAAACAATAGATTAATCAAAAAGCTTAACAGGAAAAACTGGCAAGTAAAAGTCCATAAAGGTTTAAAAAGCTGTATATTCTTTAGTATAAAACATGGGAATCTTCTTGGGATTTTTCTAGATTTCTGAGAATCTAGAATGTCATTTAAATGTGTAGAGATGTGTGTACTGACAAGGCTATGTGCATACTGGGGAAAGATATAAGAAGGCCCTAAATTCTTGCCTTTGACTGACCTTGAGTTTCTGCACAAGGAAAAAGTAAAGATTAAGGTTCCATTGTAAAATGCCTGGCTGTGTTTAAGTCAGGCCCCCAACACCTATACAGAGGCACTTAGTAGAGACTGGGATCCTTATTGATTCCAGACACTTAGGACAATTTGTGTCCAACCATTGTTTGACCGCCAAGCTAATCAAGTAGACACTTCAGTGACCACATATGAAAAAGAATAAGAACTTTAGAAAATTGGTTCTGAAAACTCACTGAACAAAATTACAAATAACAATAAAAGCATCAAAAAACAACAAGCCCTGAAGCTCAAGAAGAATCTGAATTCCAGAGTTACCACACCACATTATTTTAAATGTCCAGTTTTCAACAAAATATTATAAGACATGACACTGAACAAAAATGTATGATCAAAACACAGGACAAAAACAAACAAAACCAACAAATGAAAAGCACCATTCAATAAAAACTGCTTTTGAGGAAGCCCAGATATTGGAATTAGTAGACAAAAACTTTAAATTTAGTGTTTAAATAAAGGGGAAAAAACCATATGTAAAGATTCACAAGAAAGCATAAGAATGATACCTCCTCAAATAGAGATTATAAGTTAAAAATAGAAATTATTTTAAAAAATCACTAAATTCTGGAGCCAAAGAATATAATAACTGGACTAAAAAATTCACTTTAGGAGCCCAATAGAAGATTTCAACAGGCAGGAAAAAAGAAATAGAAAACTTGAATAAAAGTCAACTGAGGTTACCTAGTCTGAGCACAGAAAGAAAAAAGAATAAAGGAAAATGAATAGAGTGACTCCCCTGGTGGTCCAGTGGTGAAGAATCTACTTCCAATTTCAGTCCCTGGTTGAGGAACTAAGATCCTACATGCCACAGGGCAACCAAGCCACAACTTGCCATTTCACAGCTAGAGCGCCCATGCATGGGTATGAAGAGCGGCAAAAGATTCACATGCCACAGCTAAGACCTGACGCATCAAATAAATAAATAATTGTTTAGAAAATGAATCGAGTCTCAGAATCCTGTGGGACACTATCAACTGTACCAACATATAGCACACTGAGAATCCAAGAAGGAGACAAGAAAGAGAAAGAAGCATTAAAAAATCTGAAGAAATAATGACCAAAAACTTCCCAAATTTGATGAAAATCATTCATCTACATGTTCAAAAATCTTTGTTGTTGTTGTTTAGTCAGTCACGAAGTCATGACTGACTCTGTGATCCAATGGACTACAGCATTCCAGGCTCCTCTGTCCCTCACTGTCTCCTGGAGTTTGCTCAGATTCATGTCCATTGAGTCAGTGGTGCTATCTAACCATCTCATCTGCTGCCCCCATACCACCCCTCTTTTTTTGCCTTCAATCTTTCCCAACATAGGGTCTTTTCCAATGAATCAGCTCTTCTCATCAGATGGGCAAAGTACTGGAGCTTCAGCATCAGCATCAGTCCTTCCAATGAATATTCAGGACTGATTTCCTTTAGGAAGGACTGGTTTCATCTCTGTGCAGTCCGACTCCCAAGAGTCTTCTCCAGCACCACAATTTGAAAGAAACTCTAAATAAGATAGACTCAAAGATAAGATAAAAATGTTTTAACATTGATTGTGCTGATGATTGTACAACTCTGAACATACTAAATGTCACTGAACTGTACTTTCTAAATTGTGAATTTGAGTAGTATGTGAATTATAGTCTCAATAAAACTGGTTGGTTTTTTTTTTTAAGAAGAAAAATGAAGTACTGTTACTTGTTACAACATAGGTGAAATTTGAAAGCATTATGCTAAGTGAAAGAAGTCAGTTACAAAAAAATCATGTATTGTTACACTTATATGAAGTGTTCATAATAGGCAGTGTCCTATGCCGTAAAATGGGTATAGGATTTCTTTGGGGAATGATTAAAAATTTCAATTACATAGTAGAAATGCTTACACAATCTTGTGAATAAACTAAAAATCACTGAACTGTATGATTCTTTATGAAACTGTATGAGACTTTATGGCTTGTAAATTATGTCTCAATTCTTAATGAAAAAACAACTCTGTCTTCCCCAAATTTTTTATTGATGGAAAGAGATAAAATTATTATTAAGTTTATATATGATTATGCTATAAATTTAATAAACTTGGTTTAAAAACATGTTTAAAACACCACCTATTTAAAACAATGTTCATGGGGAAACAGGTATTATTTTGGAAAATGTGTTTTCTTAGTTTTCCATTCCCTGCCCATTTCAGGAAAAGAATATTATGCAACATATAATTTAAAAGCTATGACCATTAGTCAAAGCATAGGTTACATAGGATAGTTATGTTACAACTGGACCAGGAAAGCTCTATGCTTATCTCTGGGAATGCCTGGGATTCTAGTTCTGACTTTTAGCCAAGCTAAGGGCAGTAAGCTAATGATTTATGATGTGCTGTTTATAGGTTGAACTATTCTGGTGTCAGCCAGGAGCAGTTTTTTTTCATTGGTTGTTTATACCAGTGTAACCAGTTAGACAGCCTGACTTCGCTATGTGACCAGGAGAGTCATAAAAGACGAAGATGGAAATTCAAATTCCTATCTCAAAAATCTGTCATCACACAGTTCTTGGTAACTCGGTCTGGAGACAAAATGCATCCTTGCGCAAGTAAGAACAACAAGGAGCCGCACTGGGAAGTTTCTTGGGCTCCAGATACTTGCTTGCACTCTCTTTCTCCTGCTATACTAAATAATTTGCCTCTGTAGGTCATGATCTGTGATGCCTTGCAAGTCTTTCAATTATCCAATCTAATGTACTTATGGTAACTAGTAATGCATTCCTTACTGCACATTTTTTTTTTTTGGCAAAAAATAGAGGACAAGCCTCAGAAACTCTATTCGATAGGATGATTCATGTCGATGCATGGCAAAAAAAAAAATCACAATATTTTAAAGTAATTATCTTCCAATTAAAATAAATTAATTAATTTAATTAAAGAAAAGAAAAAGAAATTCTATTCCAGCGAGGCTCTCACACTGTGAATATAAGCAGAGTAGTCCCATTCTTGGGGCAGTGCCAACATATCCAGGAGTTGCTCATGAAAAGAAATTTCAAAGAGAATGCATCTCTCCCCAAACATGGAAACTCAAACCTGGGTACCCAATTCAAACCACCACAAGTGATGCATTTGATAGACATGGATTATAAGAGTTATATCTTTGAAAGAGAAGCTTATGCTGCTGAAGAACTTTCTCAGTAAGTCCAAGAACTAAGGGTCAGACAACCAGCCCCTGAAGCTAAGTATCTACTTTTAAAGTACCAATCCACCTCACATCATCTAGCATCTGACCATAAAGTGAAAGTGTTAGTCACTCAGTTGTATATGATTCTTTGTGACCCCATGGACTGTAACCTGCCTGCCAGGATCCTTGCCACAGGATTCTCCAGGCAAGATTACTGAATGGGTTCCCATTCCCTTCTCCAGGGGATCTTCCTGACTCAGGGATCTAACCTGGGTGTCCCACATGGAGGCAGATTCTTTACTGTCTGAGACACCAGGGAAGCCCATCTAGAACATAGGTCTCAGAGAAAGACTCTTATAATCTTCCAAAGCACTTCAGCAAACATCACAAACATCTCTGGTCATGCCTGGGGTGGAAAAGGTTTAGGGTTAAAATTTACCAGAATAATCCTGGAGCCCAAACATTCAATTCAGGAGGATAAGATCCCCCCATCTCCCCCACACAATTCACAATAAGGTCCTCTAGAGCAGGGGTCCCCAACCTCTGGGATCTAATGCCTGGTGATCTGAGATGGATCTGATGTAATGATAATAGCAATAAGGTGCACAGTAAATGTAATGCTCTTGAATCATTCCAAAACCATCCCCCCAACCTGGTCCATGGAAAAATTGTCTTCCATGAAACTGGTTCATGCTGCCAAAAATGTTGGGCACCGCTGCATCCACCAGAGTCTTCCTCACATGTTATCTTAGCTCTCTGACACAGGTGCTCAAATTTCTCCAAATTTCACCACTGAAAAATTATCAGGGCACACAGTGCCATATCCTCACAGATTTGAAGTAAACTTTAGATGCTTCCCTCTCCTTTCCTTCAGTTCACATTGTCAAGAAACTATGCAGGGAAAGGCCTGACTAATTACCTGCCCACTGAATCTAACCACCAGACCCAGCCACTTCAATTGCTATTTAACCATCCACATTCATTTTTCATGATGACCTGCTTTCTTTTTCACCCAAAATGTAACCAGCAGACATCCTGGCTTGCTGCCACTCTAGAGAATTTCAACAATAAGTTGGTTCTCAAGACACTGGCTTGTATTTGTCATTTACTCTCATGGCTATAGGGCTTCCCAAGTGTCTCAGTGGTTAAAGAATCTACCTGCCAATGCAGGAGATGCAGGATCAATCCCTGGATCAGGAAGCTCCCCCGGAGAAGGAAATGGTAACCCATTCTAGTAGTCTTGCCTGAGAAATCCCATGGACAGAAGAGCCTTGAGGACTATGGTCTATGGGGCTGCAAAAGAGTCAGACACGACTTAGCAACTAAATAACAACACATGACTATATTCTAGATCTCACCATTTGGAACCATATGGCTTTAAGATCCCTGTATTCAGACAGAACTCTGGCTTCAGCAACCTGTTCTTCCCACTTGCTTAGGTGACAGAAGGGATTCCCGTGGCCTGCAAGAGCCCCAACACAGGGAATAATCAACCCCAGTGTAAATCCCTCTGACCACAAATTCATTTTTACTCTTTGAGCTATTTTTGAATATTTCTTTAAAAGCTGACAACACAGAGAAGGAAATAGGTTGTTTCCACTGGTTAATTTTTGGATGTGAAGTAATCTAGTTAACCTTTCCTTCAATTCAGTTCAGTTCAGTCACTCAGTCATGTCCGACTCTTTGTGACCCCATGGACTGCAGCACACCAGGCTTCCCTGTCCATCACTGACTCCCAGAGTTTACTCAAACTCATGTCCATTGAGTTGGTGATGCCATCCAGCCATCTCATCCTTTGTCATTCCCTTCTCCTCCCACCTTCAATCTTTCTCAACATCAGGGTCTTTTCCAATGAGTCATTTCTTCACATCAGGTAACCAAAGTATTAGAGCTTCAGCTTCAGCATCAGTCCTTCAAATGAATATTCAGCACTGATTTCCTTTAGGATGGACTGGTTAGATCTCCTTGCTGTCCAAGAGATTCTCAATAGTTTTCTCCAACACCACGGTTCAAAAGCATCAATTCTTCTGTGCTTAGCTCTCTTTATAGTCCAACTCTCACATCCATATATGACTACTAGAAAAACCATAGCTTGGAAGTGAAAAATAGATTCAAGAGATTAGATCTGATAGACAGAGTACCTGAACAACTATAGATGGAAGTTCGTGACATTGTACAGGAGGCAGGGATCAAGACCATCCCCAAGAAAAAGAAATGAAAAAAGGCCAAATGCTTGTCTGAAGAGGCCTTACAAATAGCTGAGAAAAGAGAAGTGAAGGGCAAAGGAGAAAAGGAAAGACATACCCATCAGAATGCAGAGTTCCAAAGAATAGCAAGGAGAGAGAAGAAAGCCTTTCTCAGCGATCAGTGCGAAAAAATAGAGGAAAACAACAGAATGGGAAAGACTAGAGAGCTCTTCAAGAAAACTTTCCTTCAGGACCACCTATTTCCTAGGGGAGAGAGTGAACACTGAGGAAAAATTCTCCAAAGACTCTGCTAGGAGAAGGCCCTAATCTTAGTCCCAGTTCCAAGGAAAATGAGTCTACCTATGAAGGCAAATGGGAAAAGCGAGCATCACCAGCTGAGCACCTAAGAGGAACAATGTGCAGCCCAAGCCGTGAGGTGTCATCTGGTTGCTCATGTAAGCATCTGCTCTCAGGACTCAGAACACTTAAAAACATCGGGGGGACACAAACACCTAGCAGGGAACTGACTGAATTGGAAACATTTGATAAGACAAGACAATGGTTCACATATACAACAGTTGCACTATAAAGATATATATATCTGTTTATATTCAGACTTATCTAGAACTAATAGTTAAATTTAAGTACTGCTGCCCAGATGATAGAACTTGTCAGATAATCAGCTGTTTTGACATGTTTTATTTATTATACTAAGTCTATTTCTTGCATATCTGGCAGGTTTTAGGTGTCCTATTTGAGTTATTTATGGAGTTTCACCACCCCCAAAATGTATTTTTGTAATAAAACACTCCAAGTATAAAATTATAGTATTGTTGAAATGTAAATTAATTGTGTTTTCATACATGTTTCCAAGAAATCTGTATAACTTATAAGAGGATCACAATTCTCCTTAAACCATTTGTTTCAGTTTCAAAAGACTGGCCTTACTGAAACACACAATGCTTCAGGCATTAGTGGAAAATGAAATACCTCATCTTATTCCCAGCTGTTTAATACATTAAATTTTTAAATGCCACATAACAAGCATTTGATTTCTTAAACTCTGCTTTTATAGAAAACAAAAAGTATGACTACATTAAATGTGTAATACTAGGAACCGCAAAATGAAAATAGCTTTCTATAAGCTTCAATACTGCCAATTTTTCTCATCTCTATTTCTCAATATTTTTAGTTATACTTGTTTATTTGAATTGAAAGCACAATTCCTGTGAAACTCTTACATCATTTCTTGGATTGTAAGCAACCACTGCAAGCCTGACTGCTGAGGTCCAGCCTCAGCAAGATCCAGGGATATCTTCAGGATGGATGGCGTCAGCGAGAGAGAAACTGAGGGAGCCTCTCAGTGTTTCTTTGGACTGCCTGTTTATTTCAAGTTTATTATTCTCTTTTACACTTTTACAAAAGCATTAGGTCAGAGGTTTGATATTTTTAGTTCCCATTGACCCAGATTTATTTTTCTCCAAAAATCATTGTTGCCCCTCAAAAGGAGTTCCTTCCTCAGCAATTCTCTTATCTACTTCTTATGTGTCCTTGTGAATACACTGTAACTCATGCTAATGTTTGGGCTGCATACCACATTCCTCAGTTTATTTCTTATCTTTCTAAGTCCTGTTTGCCCCTAGTATCCTAAGTTCACCATTTCTTAGAAAGGGCTTCTAGCTAATAATATCTCTAAAGTCCCTAAATTTTATAAGCTATAGTAGAATATTGTAACATTACAGCAATCCTTAAATCTTTAGCTTCTAACTATTTTAATTATTCCTAAGTCCTAAATTCAGCAAACTTCTTTGCCATAAACACTTTTCTCACAAATGGGCCTCAGATAGCAATCCTTCCCATGGTCTCAAGCTGTGGCCTCTGTGCTCACCCTGGAACACTCTTTTGTAAAAGTCCTTGAACAAATGTCAGTGATTAACTTTATGAATTATTCTTTGAGCACAGCTGCAGAAGGCTTTATGCCTTCTCTTGCTCCTCTCAAGAACAATAAGCACCTTAATATTCTCTTCAGTCAACTCAGCCGAGGAAAGGAAAATACAAGTCAGAATCACAAAGCCTAACTCCTTCATCCCGGTCTGTGCCTACGGAACAAAGGGAGGGGGCTCAGGGCCGTGCCTTTATTTTGTCAGTAATGCCTGCGCAGCTCCCGACACCTGACAGCAAGCCTGGTTGGGGCAAATTTCAATAGAAAATATAGTCTTGCTTTTGCTTTTTCCTGCCTACCTTTTTATCTCCTGGGTCTTTCCTGGTAGCTCAGTTGGTAAAGAATCTGCCTGCAATGCAAGAGACCTGGCTTCGAACCTTGGGTTGGGAATATCCCCTGGAGAAGGAAAGGACTACCCACTCCAATATTCTGGTCTGGATAATTCGATGGACTGTATAGTCCATGAGGTCACAAAGAGTTGGACACAACTGAGTGACTTCACTTTCATATCTTCTATTACATCAACCAATGGCTTTCCAAGTCTTTCTATATAAATCACTGAAAATCTGTTTCAGACTAGCATAAGAATTCATTTGTCCTTACTTATAAGAAATATTCACTGCACAGTAGTACAATGTAGACAACAGATATATAGGGGCAGGGCCAGATTTATGTAAGCCTCCATATGTCACTCCATCCAGCTGTTTGTCGTGTGGAAGGGGTTCAGAAGACCTGTGCTCAGTGGGGAGTGGCCACAATGATGGAGTAGAAAGACCCCTAGCTCACCTCTTCCTACAGACACATCAAAATTACAACTATTTAAAAGCAAATATTGATGAGAAAGACTGGACGGTTAGAAGAAAAAAATCTATACGTAAAGATATAAAGAAGGAAAAATCAGATGTATAAGAGGGGTAAAGATACAGAATAGTCAAGCCTATACCTCTGGAGGGGCAACCTACAAGCTGGAAGATAATTACAGAGGTTCTCCTCAAAGGATGAAGGGTCTGAACCCCACATTGGGCTCCCTAACCTGAGGCTCTTACACTGGGAAGACAAACCCTCTGAACATCTGGACTTGAAGGCCAGCAGGACTTACTCTAGGGATACCCTGTGTGCTATGAAAAAAAAGAGACTCCACTGTTACAGAATGCACACAAAGTCTCACATGCTCTGGGATTCAGAGCAGAAGCAGAAATTTGAAAGGAGTCAATCAAACCCATCTGCCAATCTTGGAGTCTCATTGGGAAAGGTAAGAAAAACCTGGAGCTCACCCTGGGGATGTAAACCCTGGGGGCACCTATTTGGAGGAGCTTGTTCTACCACAAGGATGCTGGTACTGACAAGTGCCATTTTGGAATCCTCCCTTTAGCTTATTAGCACCAGGACCTGGCCCCACCAATGAGCCTATCAGCATCAGTACTGGGACCCTCAGGCCAAGCCACTAACCACATGAGGACCCCATCCACTGGCAGACCAACCGCCTTAAGATCCCCTTAGCCCACAGCAGCCTCAGGATCCAACCCTGCCTTCCAGGGGCCCAAGATCCATCCCCACATACCAGGGCACCAGTACTAGGCCCAGGACCTCCAGGGCCCTACAGCCAGAGACTCTGGGGCCCAGACACACTCACTAGCTCTGAGACCAGCTTTATTCATAAGTGGGCATGCACTAGCCTCAAGATACACTGGGCCCCAGCCCCACCCTTCAGAAGGCTGACAGAAAAACTGTGGGACCCCAGGACACCAGAACCAGAGAACTTAGAATTTTGCAACAAAGAGTTAGAATATATAAAGAAAAAACAAAAAGAGATAAAGAATACAATCACTGAAATAAAATATCTACTAGAGATAATCAACAGTAGATTAGATGATACAGAGGAACAGATCAACATGCTAGAAGACAGAATGGTAGAAATCATTAAAGCTGAATAGAAAAAAAAAAATGAAAAGTGAGGACAGTTAAAGAGACTTCTGGGACAACATCAACATTCAGATTTAAAGAAGACCTCAAAAGCCTATTAACAATCACATTGTAGAGGCCCAAGAAGGAGGAGAGAGAGAAACCTGGGCAGAGAACATATTTGAAGATACAATAGCTGAAAACTTCCTTAACCTAGAAAAAGAAACAAGCATCTATGTCCAGAAAGCACAGAGAATACCGAACAGGATCAGCCCAAAGAAGATTACACCCAGATATGCTATAAACAAAATGGCAAAAAAATTAAAGATAAAGAAGTGAAGTGAAAGTTGCTCAGTCCTGTCCAATTCTTTGTGACCCCATGGTCTAAATAGTCCATGGAATTCTCCAGGCCAGAATACTTGAGTGAATAGCCTTTCCTTTCTCGAGAGGATCTTCCCAACCCAGGGATCAAACCCAGGTCTCTCACATTGCAGGCGGATTCTTTACCAACTGAGCTAAAGAGAGAATATTAAAAGCAGCAAGGGAAAAGAAATCAGTTGCATACCAACTAGTATGCAGAAAATTCTCATAAATTTATCAGTTGACTTTTTAGCAGAAACTGCAGCCCAGAAGAAAGTGGCACATATGTTTAAAGTGATGAAAGGGGAAAACCTTGGAAAAACTAAGAACAGTCTATCTGGCAAGGCTATCATTCAAATTTGAAGAAGACCTCAAAAGCTTTATAGTTAAGCAAAAACTAAAAGAGTTCAGCACCACCAAACTAGCTTTACAAGATCTTAAAGGGACTTGTATAAGCAAAAAAGAAAAGGTCATGATATAAATATAAAAAGTATGAAAGGAAAAAACTCAATAGTAAAGGCAAAAATAAAGTTAGTAAATTAACCATGTTTAAAACTAGTATGAAGGTCAAAAGACAAAAGTGGTAAAAATAAATAAAGTCTATATCCACAACACATAGGCAAGGGATACGCAAAATAAAAGATGTAAAATATGATGTCAAAAATAGCAAATGTGGGGTGGGAGGAGTAAACATGCAGCGTTGTTAAAACACATTCAAACTGAAAAAATCAGCAACTTATATAATATAGATAGAGATATATAGGCCTCATGATAACTACCAACCAAAAACCCACCCATAACAGATGTACACACACAAACTGAAAGAAATCCAAATATATAACTGAAGATAGTCATCAAATCACAAGGGATGAGGGCAAAAGAAGAAAATAACCGAAAAGAACTTCTAAAACAACCCCTCCAAATTAACAAAATGGCAATAAGTACAAAACTATCAATACGTTTAAATGTAAATGGATGAAATATTCCAATCATAAGACATGGACTGGATGAATGGGTTAAAAAAAGAAAAACAAGACCTATATAAATATTGCTTACAAGAGATTCACTTCAGTTATGGAGACAAATGCACATTGAAAGTGAGGCAATGAAAAAAGGTATTCCTTGCAAATGGAAATGAAAAGCAAGCCAGGCTAACAATGCTTACATCAGACAAAATAGATTTTAAAGCAAAGACTATAACAAGAGATAAAGACATTACATAATGATCAGGAGATCAATACAAGAAGAAGATACAATTGTAAATATATTTGCACTGATCATAAGAGCATCTAAATACATAAAACAAACATTAACAGACATAAAGGGAGAGATTGATATTAAAACAATAAGTGTAGGAGATTTTAACACACTACTAGCATCAATAGACACATCATCCAGACAGAAAATCAATAATGAAACACTGACCTTAAACAATATACAGATCAGATGGATTTATTAGAAGTATATATATATAGAACATTTCATCAAATGAAGCATATGCATTCTTTTAGGTGTACATGAAATGTTCTCCAAGATAGATCACATATTAATCCACAAAACAAGTCTCAGTAAACTTAAAAATACTGAAATCATATCAAGCAACTATTCCAAACACAATCATTTAAGACAAAAAATCGACTACAATTTAAAGACTCCAAAAAAGACAAAAACATGGAGTCTAAGCAATATGCTACTAAACAACTAATGGATCACTGAAGAAATCAAGAGGAAATTGAAAATATCTGGAGACTAAAGAAAACAAAAATAGAATGTTTCAAAATTTATGGGACAAAGCAAAAGTTCTCAGAAGCTAGTTTATAGTACATGCCCTCCTCAGGAAAGAAGAAAAATTCCAAATAAACAACCTAACCAGCAACTAGAAAAATAAAAACAAAGAAAATTCAAAGTTAGTACAAGGAAAGAAATCATGAAAATTAGAACAGAAATAAATGAAAAAGAGATCAGAAAAAACAATAGAAAAGAGCAATAAAACTAAAAGTGGTTCTTTGAAAAGAAAAACAAAATTTATAAAACTTTAGCCAGACTTATCAAGAATATAGAGGGCCCAAGTCAATAAAATCAGAAATGAAAAGGGGGAAATAGCAACCAACACAAGAGAAACAAAATATGAGATTGCTATGAACTATTCCACAATGATAAAATGGACAGTCTAAAATGAATGGACCAGCTCTCAGAAACAAGCAGCAAGTAACAATAAGCTCCCAAGACTTAACCAGGAAGAAATAAAAAATGTGAACACACCAATTATCAGTAATGAAACTGAAACAGTAATTTAAAAGACAAAAAAACTCCCAACCAACACAAGTTCAGGACCAAGTGGCTTCAATGTGAATTCTAGCAAACATTTAGAGAAGCGTTAACACCTATCATTTTTAAACAATTCCAAAAAAAATTGCAGATGTAGGGACACTTACACATTCATTCTACCAAGCCGACATCAGCCTATACAAAAAGAAGAGATGTCACACGCAAAAAGAAAATTACATGTCAATATATCTGATGAACATAAATACAAAGATCCTTAACAAAATATTTGCAAGTGAAATTCAACAACACAATAAAAGAATCATACACCATGATCAAGTGAGATTCATCCCAGGGATGCAAAGATGGTTCAGTATCCACATATCAAACAAACTAAGAAAATAATCCCATTTAAAAATCACATCAAAAAAAAAAAAAAAAAAACCTAAAAATAAATCTAGCTGAAGAAAAAGACCTGTACTAGTAACTGTAAGACATTGATGAAATAAATTGAAGACACAAATGGATGGCAAAATATACCTTGTTCACTGATTGGAAGAATAAGTACTGTTAAAATGATCATACTACTCAAAGCAATCTACAGATTCAATGCAATCCTTACCAAAATACCAACTGCATTTTCATGGAACCGGAACAAGTAATTCTAACATTTGTATAGAAATACAAAAGACTCCAAATAACCAAAGCAATATTGATAAAAAAGAATACAGCTGGAGGTATCATACTCCTTGATTTCAAGCTATACTACAAAACTAGAAGAATCAAAATGTATGGTACTGGCACAAAATTAGACACATAGATCAATAGAGCAGACTAGAAAGCTAAGATATGAACCCACACTTATACAGGCAATTAGTCTATGACAAAGGAGACAAGATATACAAAGGGGAAAACAGAGCCTCCTCAATAAATGGTGTTGAAAAACTGGACAACTGCATGCAAAAGAATCTAACTGGACTACTCTCACACACCATGCACAAAAACAAATTCAAAATGGTTTAAAGACTTAAATGCAAGACCTGAAAACATAGGCAATAACTTTTTGAAATTGTTCTTGGTAATACTTTTTGGATATTGCTCCACAGGCAAGAAAAACAAAAACAAAAATAAATGGGACTACATCAAACTAAAAAGCTATTGCACAGCAAGGGAAACTATCATCAAAAAAGGCCACCTAATGAATGGGAGAATATATTTGCAAATGATATGTCTGATAAGGAGTTAGTATCCAAAATTCACAAAGAACTCACACAACTTAACATCAAAACACAAGCAATCTAATTTTAAAATGGGCAGAGGATTTAAATAGACATACAGGATCTGAATAGGAGACATACAGACGGCTAACAAGCACATGAAAAAAGGCTCGACATCACTAATCAACAGAAAAATGCAAATCAAAACCACAACCTCATACCCATCAGAAAGCTATTAGCAAGAAGACAGCAAATAAGAAGTACTGGCAAAGATATGGAGAAAAGGGAGCCCTCAGCACTGTTGGTGTGAATGTAAGCTGGTGCAGCTGGTATGGAAAATAGTATGAGGATTTCTCAAAAAATTAAAACTAAAACTACCATATGATCCATTCACAGATGTGAAAGGTACAGTGTGGGGACTAAAGTCAATAACCATGCAGTATCTTTCTATGGCGACTGATCATAACTAGACGATCATGATGTGGAAATACTGAATCACTACATTGTGTAACAGGTGCTAATATCGTATTGTAGGTCAGTTCAGTTCAGTTCAGTTGCTCAGTCGTGTCCGACTCTGCGACCCCATGAATCCCAGCATGCAAAGCATCCCTGTCTATCACCAACGCCCAGAGTTCACTCAGACTCACGTCCATCGAGTCAATGATGCCATCCAGCCATCTCATCCTCTGTCGTCCCCTTTTCCTCCTGCCCCTAATCTCTCCCAGCATCAGAGTCTTTCCCAATGAATCAAGTCTTCACATGAGGTGGCCAAAGTACTGGAGTTTCAGCTTTAGCATCATTCCTTCCAAAGAACACCCAGGGCTGATCTTTAGAATGGACTGGTTGGTCAATTACACTTCAAAAACAAATAAAAATTATACTTCAAAAACAAATTCATAGAAAAAGAAATCAGATTTGTGGTCATCAGAGGAAGAGATTGTAGTGAGAGGAAATTGATTGAAGACAGTCAAAAGGTACAAACTCCCATTTACAGGGCAAATAAGTAGTAATGATGCCATATATTGGATTGGCCAAAAAGTTTCTTTGGATTTTCCATAACATGGAAAAACTAAATGAACTTTTTGGCCAACCTAATACATGACACTGGGAGGAATTGGANTTGAAGACAGTCAAAAGGTACAAACTCCCATTTACAGGGCAAATAAGTAGTAATGATGCCATATATTGGATTGGCCAAAAAGTTTCTTTGGATTTTCCATAACATGGAAAAACTAAATGAACTTTTTGGCCAACCTAATACATGACGCTGGGAGGAATTGGAGGCAGGAGGAGAAGGGGACAACAGAGGATGAGATGGCTGGATGGAATCACCAACTCAATGGACATGAGTTTGAGTGAACTCCAGGAGTTTGGTGATGAACAGGGAGGCCTGCAATTCATGGGATCTCAAAGAGTCAGACAACTGGGCGACTGAACTGAACTGAACACATGATAAAGGTAATTAGTACTGCTGTATATATTATATATAAATGTTTATAAGAGTAAGTCCTATGAGTTCTTATCACACTGATAATTTTTTCTCTTTTTTTACAATTTTGCATCTATTAATATATGCATGAGTGTTAAGTAGCTTCAGTTGAGTCCAACTCATTGCTACTCCATGGACTGTAGTCCACCAAGTTTCTCTATCCATGGGATTCTCTAGGCAAGAACACTGGAGTGGGTTGCCATGCCCTCCTCCGAGGGATCTTTCCCACCCAGGGATCAAACTTGCATCTCTTAAGTCTCTGTATTAGCAGGCAGGTTCTTTACCACTAGCACCACCTGGAAAGCCTGGAGCCATTTGCACCAAATCTCCTCTTCAAAGAACATGACTATGCTGCCATTGAGAGACATTTATGTTTCTCAGTTTTAAAATAGATTAGTAACCTACTTCTAAGCATTTTAGCTCTCAAAGCTATTATGAATGTTAACTTTTTTATTTATAACTAATCTTCAAGAAAATTACAGATACCAAGGGAACATTTCACGCAATGATGGACTCAATAAAGGACAGAAATGGTATGGACCTAACAGAAGCAGAAGATATTAAGAAGAGGTGGCAAGAATACACAGAAGAACTGTACAAAAA
>SJYV01022989.1:0-11661 GCA_006410875.1 Neotragus pygmaeus | reverse complement strand
AAAAAAGAGAGATCAAGACAGGGATAGAGGTGAGGGAGGGAGGGAGGGAGAGGGGGAGGGAATTAGCAGTTTGCCTGGTCTAGTGTTTATGCCTGCCATTCTCAATGAGCCCTTGTCCAGGCAGAAATGAGTCATGACCTTGAGTCTAGTCTGCTGTTGGTCTGGTACCTATGACCCTCTTCCAGGTTGAGCCCCTGGCTGTGATCTCACTTTCTACAGAGGTGTACTTCTTACATCCAGCTCTCTTTATTACCTGATGCCCATTACTGAATCCATTATACTGAGAAATATCTTTTACTCAGCAGGGCTGTATGTACCAAATGAGGCAAACTGTAGTTCATGGACAATCTAAGTGAGTCTCTGGGGACAGTTTTAACAGAATTTTTTTGCTTTATATGCTGAACTAAGGACCCCAATTTCTGGGTCAGATGTAACTCCACTAAAAGGATAACAGTAATGATGAGTACAACATAAACAATCATAATAGCCGTCCTTCACTGTACTTACTCAGCCCAGCCATGAGGATAGGTACTTTCCATGGACTGTCTTCATTTTATCTTGACAGCAATCCTGTGCATCAGATATGATGGTGTTTTGATGCAACCTTCTTAATTGAGGTATATATTTCCTAGAGTATGTTTTGGTGACTTTTTTACATGTACACATTCATGGTACCACCACCCTAACCAAGATGGAGCATTCCCATCCAACTGCAAGTTCCTTCATGCCCCCTGGGCCCTGATGAGATCGTCATTATATTGGTTTCTAGACCATAGCTTATGACCTTAAGTGCCAGGACTTCATATAAATGGATATATACAGTGTATACTTTTTAGCATTTGGTTTCTTTCTTTCAACATAATGTTCTTGACATTCATGTACACACACACACACACACACATGTTTATATAAACATATGTGGGGTTACATCCTGATAACCCCCCATCATAAGCTGAGATTATTATAAGTTGAAAATGCATTGAACACACCTAACCTACCAAATGTCATAGCTTAGCCTAGCCTATCTTACCTCAGATGTACTCACAGCACTTACACTAGCCTACAGTGGGGCAAAATCTTCTAACACAAAGCCTATTGTATAAGAAAGTGTTGAAAATCTCATGGAATTTATTGAATACTGTATTAGAAGTGAAAAACAGAATGGCTGTCTGAGTGCAGAATTGTTACAAATGTGTGGGTTGTTTTCTCTCATGATTGCCCGGCTGACTGGGGGCTGGGGGCTCACTGCCATGGCCCACCATCTCTAGAGAGTATCATACTACATGTATCTAGCCCAAGAAAAGATCAAAGTTCAAAATTCCGAGTACAGTTTCCACTGATTGCATATTGCTTTCATGCCATTGTCAAGTCAAAAAAATCTTATGTGGAACCACGTAAGTTGGGGACCATCTGTATGTAGACATGGTGGTCTGGAGGGCAAGGTAAGTTAAATAAGGTCACAGAGCTGGCCAGTGGCACAGCGTGGATTTGAGTCGAGCTTCATCCTACCCCAAAGGCTCTTAGCCTCTGCCTCTGTGTGGGGAGGGTCACAGCCGCCCCAGTTTTCTAGTCCCAGGATGAAGCCTACACAGAAGCAGATGAGCATATACAAACTGAATACAAGCACGAAGATACAGGATGCGATAAATGTACCAGCACCATCAAGAACCCCTTTCCGGCCAGTTGTCTGCAAATGGATCAAGCCTTGGAGATTCAGGCATTTTCCAGCACAGGAGGCAAGGCTGTCACTAAAGCTAGAATCTCCATCCCTTTATTCTGAGTCTTGATTCCTGAATTTAACAGAAGAGGTGTTACTTTGATGTTCGAATCGTGCCTTTGATCAAAAGCTTGCTGGCTCCCTCGTGTCTCTTAGAACAAGACAGTAGTTCTATTGTGCTGGCGTGTGTTGTAACATTTTGGACAGCAGAAATGACATTTACATGAAACAGCCATCCTTGGAATGCACGAGATAAGACACTTTCAACAGCTCCTCGAAGGAGAGTCTCCAGCGTTGACTTTAAATCAAACAGAAATAATATCGTGTCATCCTGCTTCCCCATCTCTGCCTGGTATTAATTAAAATCCTGATAACAAGACTCAGAAAACATCCAGATGAGGGAGACCAAAGCACCGCTTAAAAATGTTCAGATGAAAGTACAGTTCAGCAGGATTAAAAACAATAATACCCTCCCTCCCTCCCAACAGTCTTCATTCTTCTGTGGCTTCTACTGGATGAGATGATTAACAAGCAAAGGTAATTTCTAAGGCTCCCCTGAACCATGCTCACCGCCCCCTTGGAGTTTCCAAACTGAACTATTTGAAATAATTGAACAATTACTTTATGCAATGTTATCAAAGTTTATTAAATTGTTCCCATTCGCTTTGTTCAATTACCAAATTTGGCTGATTGGCGTATTGCGGCGCAGAGTGGTGAAGGTGTTCCCGGGGTGGAACCTCATTACTTTTGAGCAGAGAAAGGTTGCAAATTTCCTGTAGTTCAAATCCTTTCCTCTTAGAGATTAGGAAACGGAGGCTCAGAGAAGTGAACTGAGCTGGCTAAGGTTCATGGAAGCTAGAGACAGGGCAGGGCTGGGCCCCTTGCTCCTCAGAAACCCCATCCATCTGCAGAGCTCTCAATGGGCAAACCCTGTGTTGTCCCCACCACAGCCAGGGCATGCTTCCACATGCCTGCGCGTCTCAATTAGTTCCAATTTAGACATGACATCAAGCATGCACTTAAAATGCAAATTCATTCAGACAGGACAGGAAATAATAAAGGTGGATTCAGTTCAGTTCAGTTCAGTCGCTCAGTCGTGTCCGACTCTTCGCGATCCCATGAATCGCAGCACGCCAGGCCTCCCTGTCCATCACCATCTCCCGAAGTTCACTCAGACTCATGTTCATCGGATTATTCCAGCAAAATTCAGTAGCTCCAGGGTCTTGGAATTGTGAAGGAACAGACTAAATGGTCCTAAATGAAACATTGTTCTTTCTTGGGGGCTAAAAATCTAACTTCCAACACTTTGCATCTCTATCTGTTTCAGATTCTTCTTCCTAGACCTCCTGTGGACCTTGCTTTTATTTTTACCATTTTATTATGGAAAGTTAGCAACACATGCAGAAGTGAGAGAGTTGTATACAGCAGACCANAAAAAAAAAAAACGGGTGAAATAAGCAAAAAAAAAAAAAAAAGAAACTACAATCTAATCTAATATACATCCTTTCTGACTATGTGTGTGTGTTACAGAATGAAACATTCATTTCATTGGGATTTTAATTATCTTAAACTATGAAGGATAATTTCCCATGTAAAAAATATTATTTTAATAGCTGTATAATATCTCATTAGTTTAAATCTTCATTGAGCACACATTTCACTGACATAAAATATAGTGACTTTAAAAGATAATAATAATAAAGCAAGGTCCACACTGAATGACCAAATGAAGAATATACAGACAAAACGTTGCAATGCCTGTGATTTGCTTGAAAATTGTGCAGGGAGTGGGACATAGGAGACAACAAAGCCAGACCAGGATGAGTCATATGTGGGTCACTGTTGAAGTGGTCTGCTGTATACAACTCTCTCACTTCTGCATGTGTTGCTAACTTTCCATAATAAAATGGTAAAAATAAAAGCAAGGTCCACAGGAGGTCTAGGAAGAAGAATCTGAAACAGATAGAGATGCAAAGTGTTGGAAGTTAGATTTTTAGCCCCCAAGAAAGAACAATGTTTCATTTAGGACCATTTAGTCTGTTCCTTCACAATTCCAAGACCCTGGAGCTACTGAATTTTGCTGGAATAATCCGATGAACATGAGTCTGAGTGAACTTCGGGAGATGGTGATGGACAGGGAGGCCTGGCGTGCTGCGATTCATGGGATCGCGAAGAGTCGGACACGACTGAGCGACTGAACTGAACTGAACTGAATCCACCTTTATTATTTCCTGTCCTGTCTGAATGAATTTGCATTTTAAGTGCATGCTTGATGTCATGTCTAAATTGGAACTAATTGAGACGCGCAGGCATGTGGAAGCATGCCCTGGCTGTGGTGGGGACAACACAGGGTTTGCCCATTGAGAGCTCTGCAGATGGATGGGGTTTCTGAGGAGCAAGGGGCCCAGCCCTGCCCTGTCTCTAGCTTCCATGAACCTTAGCCAGCTCAGTTCACTTCTCTGAGCCTCCGTTTCCTAATCTCTAAGAGGAAAGGATTTGAACTACAGGAAATTTGCAACCTTTCTCTGCTCAAAAGTAATGAGGTTCCACCCCGGGAACACCTTCACCACTCTGCGCCGCAATACGCCAATCAGCCAAATTTGGTAATTGAACAAAGCGAATGGGAACAATTTAATAAACTTTGATAACATTGCATAAAGTAATTGTTCAATTATTTCAAATAGTTCAGTTTGGAAACTCCAAGGGGGCGGTGAGCATGGTTCAGGGGAGCCTTAGAAATTACCTTTGCTTGTTAATCATCTCATCCAGTAGAAGCCACAGAAGAATGAAGACTGTTGGGAGGGAGGGAGGGTATTATTGTTTTTAATCCTGCTGAACTGTACTTTCATCTGAACATTTTTAAGCGGTGCTTTGGTCTCCCTCATCTGGATGTTTTCTGAGTCTTGTTATCAGGATTTTAATTAATACCAGGCAGAGATGGGGAAGCAGGATGACACGATATTATTTCTGTTTGATTTAAAGTCAACGCTGGAGACTCTCCTTCGAGGAGCTGTTGAAAGTGTCTTATCTCGTGCATTCCAAGGATGGCTGTTTCATGTAAATGTCATTTCTGCTGTCCAAAATGTTACAACACACGCCAGCACAATAGAACTACTGTCTTGTTCTAAGAGACACGAGGGAGCCAGCAAGCTTTTGATCAAAGGCACGATTCGAACATCAAAGTAACACCTCTTCTGTTAAATTCAGGAATCAAGACTCAGAATAAAGGGATGGAGATTCTAGCTTTAGTGACAGCCTTGCCTCCTGTGCTGGAAAATGCCTGAATCTCCAAGGCTTGATCCATTTGCAGACAACTGGCCGGAAAGGGGTTCTTGATGGTGCTGGTACATTTATCGCATCCTGTATCTTCGTGCTTGTATTCAGTTTGTATATGCTCATCTGCTTCTGTGTAGGCTTCATCCTGGGACTAGAAAACTGGGGCGGCTGTGACCCTCCCCACACAGAGGCAGAGGCTAAGAGCCTTTGGGGTAGGATGAAGCTCGACTCAAATCCACGCTGTGCCACTGGCCAGCTCTGTGACCTTATTTAACTTACCTTGCCCTCCAGACCACCATGTCTACATACAGATGGTCCCCAACTTACGTGGTTCCACATAAGATTTTTTTGACTTGACAATGGCATGAAAGCAATATGCAATCAGTGGAAACTGTACTCGGAATTTTGAACTTTGATCTTTTCTTGGGCTAGATACATGTAGTATGATACTCTCTAGAGATGGTGGGCCATGGCAGTGAGCCCCCAGCCCCCAGTCAGCCGGGCAATCATGAGAGAAAACAACCCACACATTTGTAACAATTCTGCACTCAGACAGCCATTCTGTTTTTCACTTCTAATACAGTATTCAATAAATTCCATGAGATTTTCAACACTTTCTTATACAATAGGCTTTGTGTTAGAAGATTTTGCCCCACTGTAGGCTAGTGTAAGTGCTGTGAGTACATCTGAGGTAAGATAGGCTAGGCTAAGCTATGACATTTGGTAGGTTAGGTGTGTTCAATGCATTTTCAACTTATAATAATCTCAGCTTATGATGGGGGGTTATCAGGATGTAACCCCACATATGTTTATATAAACATGTGTGTGTGTGTGTGTGTGTACATGAATGTCAAGAACATTATGTTGAAAGAAAGAAACCAAATGCTAAAAAGTATACACTGTATATATCCATTTATATGAAGTCCTGGCACTTAAGGTCATAAGCTATGGTCTAGAAACCAATATAATGACGATCTCATCAGGGCCCAGGGGGCATGAAGGAACTTGCAGTTGGATGGGAATGCTCCATCTTGGTTAGGGTGGTGGTACCATGAATGTGTACATGTAAAAAAGTCACCAAAACATACTCTAGGAAATATATACCTCAATTAAGAAGGTTGCATCAAAACACCATCATATCTGATGCACAGGATTGCTGTCAAGATAAAATGAAGACAGTCCATGGAAAGTACCTATCCTCATGGCTGGGCTGAGTAAGTACAGTGAAGGACGGCTATTATGATTGTTTATGTTGTACTCATCATTACTGTTATCCTTTTAGTGGAGTTACATCTGACCCAGAAATTGGGGTCCTTAGTTCAGCATATAAAGCAAAAAAATTCTGTTAAAACTGTCCCCAGAGACTCACTTAGATTGTCCATGAACTACAGTTTGCCTCATTTGGTACATACAGCCCTGCTGAGTAAAAGATATTTCTCAGTATAATGGATTCAGTAATGGGCATCAGGTAATAAAGAGAGCTGGATGTAAGAAGTACACCTCTGTAGAAAGTGAGATCACAGCCAGGGGCTCAACCTGGAAGAGGGTCATAGGTACCAGACCAACAGCAGACTAGACTCAAGGTCATGACTCATTTCTGCCTGGACAAGGGCTCATTGAGAATGGCAGGCATAAACACTAGACCAGGCAAACTGCTAATTCCCTCCCCCTCTCCCTCCCTCCCTCCCTCACCTCTATCCCTGTCTTGATCTCTCTTTTTTTCTTTCTCTCTCTCCTTGAATTTGCATTAGCTAATAAAGCACATGATGCCACTCCACTGTCCTATATTTCCAGGCCTCCATCTCCAGTGCTGAAACACTGAAAGCTCTGTCTGGTCTGGCTCAGAGTCTGACCACTTCCCAGAAGGAAAGAGATAAGAGGTTAACATCATATCCATACTGTATGATACTTGACTTAAAAGTAGAAGAGCCCTGGCAGTACTATGTGGTAAATCCAATGTAGTTCATATTTCAGGTTATCTTTCTCAGTTAATCATTTTGCAAGCATCACAAAATCTCGGGTACCCCTGCACAACTTAGATGCCAAGATCTGGGAGACCACACCGACAGCTGCATCTCGGATTCCAGTGCTCACCATGGACAGACTCAGAAAGCAGTTGCCTGCCCCCATGCCCTCAAGCATTGCCCTACACCGTGCAGCCCATGAGGGACAACAGAGAAGGTGTGTTTTTTCCAGAGGAATCTGACTTCAGACCCTGTGAATAGCAACCAAGGAGTGGGCAGGGCCCGCTGCTGGAGGAGCTTTGATGCTATAACATGGGTGGACTCCAGCCCTTCTCTTAACACAGGACCTGACAGCCCATCAGCCCACTTGGAGAGCCCCAGCAGAGGCCTGGACAGGTGTTAGATTGCCTTTCGTCACCCACAGGTATGTGAGGTGTGCCGCAGGAGCACCTGTCATGTCTCCTGAAGCAGGAGGCTCTGCCAGGGATTTACTCTGAGCACAGGGATCTGAAGACTATATCCCTTCTGACTCAGAAATGACCTGGATCAAGGACCCAGCTTTCTAAGCAAGACAAGATGGTAAAAATAGCCTCTGACAGTGTCTCCATGTGAGATAGAAGACACCACGCTGAGTTCCGAAGCTGGAAGAGTGAATGTCATCCCTTCTCTTATCCAATGGCCACTTATCACACACGAGAGCCTGCCCAGGCTGGCAGCGATGCTGTGAGAGAATTGGAGAGCAACAATGATTAGAAAGAGAATCTGAAATAAGTCACACCTACTCCCTAGGTATTTAAGGTTGAGGTGAAGAGATGGAACATGTGAACATGAAAAAGTAAAGTTGAAGGACATCCAATTATTTTTCACAAACCTACGCTAGGTGTCCGCCATGGGCCAGGCACTGTGGCCCCTCTGCTGGATCAGAATGAGTCTGACATGGTGACCCCCACAGTGAGTCACAACCCAACAATGGAGCTGGGTGATTAAACAAATCATTATGTACAGTGACAGGGAGTAAGAGAGGTGTACGGAGAGCCTGTCCAAGCAGGGATGTGAGAGATGATTTATGTACACCAGGGTGTGTCTGGAAAACATCTGAATTCTGGTGTGCTGAGTACGTAGGACTTAGCCAAGGAGGCAAAGTGAGAAAAGGCATCCCGGGCACAGGGAGCAGCATGAACAATGGCAGGGGGCAGGCCAGCCACAAAGTGCCATGGGGGAAAGGCTGGAGAAAGGCCACAAGGACCTACCTGATCCCCAGGTTTAGAACTTGACCTTGGCCCAGGTTGGGGAGGAGGAAAGGGAGGATGAATGATGGAATCAGTGCTGACTCTCCATCGAAGATCTCTCAGCACCACTCCCCGGGAACTTCGAGAAAAGTGTTAAACCCTTGCCCGCATCCCAGGAGGCTCTCTGCTTCCCTTCCTCCCAAAGTCACAAACTGAAGACAAAAGATTCTTAATCACATGCCTTCTGATTTCCCTGTGTACTTTTCCAACCAGAGAAAGTGTTCCTCATTGAAGGGCCCTCTTTGTTCTTAAAAGAATCAGGGCACTTTTCTTCCTCCAGAATCTTAACAATTACAAACCTGAAAAGATGCAGTTTTCCAATGAGGGGATTAAAAAGACGTGGAAGATACGCTTCCTGCCCTTGAAAGATGAACAGAGAAGCTTCTGTTTACTCCATTAGGGGAGAGCGAAGCCTATGGATTTCACCAAATAAGGGACAGAGCAAATCCAGTCTGCCCTGATCTTCCTCAGGCCCCTCTCTCAAACTCAAAACTAATTTTCAAAGTCCTCCATCTTTAACCCAACAGCATCAGTTACTGGAAGTGGTTTCCCTTTCTCGTTACCTCATCTGATGAAGTTTGTTACTCATCATACAAAATGAAACGTCACTTACATGGCTCCCCCAGTGCCCCCCACCCGCCATTAATCAGAGGAAGCTGAGTTGGCCAGAATATGTATTGTCCTCTTCCCAAAGGGTCTTTAGTTTGGGTTCAAATGAAGCAGAAGCCAACCCCGAGGCAAAGAATCAGGCTAAAGAGGTTTTATTGATATCATGCAATAAACACAGAAATGGAAACTGAGAGCAGGTAAGTGACTCTACCAAGGTCTTAACCAATCTGATGGTTAATATTCATATTTTTTTAACTAAAAAAACCTCAGTTGGGTGAGATCCTATCACATAGATGCATGCATTTTAAGTCACTTCAGTAGTTGCAACCAATGGGCTATAGCCCGCCAGGCTCCTCTGTCCATGGGATTCTCCAGGTGAGAATACTGTAGTGGGTTGCCAGACCCTCATCATCACAAATATAAGTCACCATAAATGGTCCCTATAGTTTTCTGTATTCTCTTCCCAAGTCATAAATGTGCATAGAGAAATTAGAGCTTCTCAATGACTTCTCCCAAGGCCAAACCTTCTCAAAGTCACTCTCCTCCCTACAGTCCTGCATTCTATTCTGAGTAGGAGCTATTATCTTCCCAGCCCTTACATCTCTGCCAAAATGATTGGTCCAAGACTTGGACATGTGACCCTAATCTAACCAATCAGACTCCTTTCCTCAGAAAACATTAACTGATACTGAGAAGATCCCTTATCCTCTAGCTAGTGAAGTTTTGAGATGTGAGTCTGGAAGCTGCAAGTGACCCTGCAGGTATGAAGGGAATGTACAAGGAAAGAACAGAGTTGAAGACAGAAACGAGATATAGAGGGATAGTCTTGGTGGCATCTGAAGATCCATTTCTCATTCCTGGGCTTCATGCCCCAGTTTTCCATAGCCTGATTTCTCATCCTGTCCTTTAATTCTATGAGTTATCCTAATAGCCTTCCAATAAAGACTGTTTTTCACTTAAACTAGTTCAAGTGTGTCCATGGCATCCATAATTTGTGACCAAACCCCCTGATTTAATGTGACCACTGACTGATTTTCACAGCACGTCCCATAAGAGTTCTCTAATTACCCACATTTCCCCAACCCACTACTAACAAATTATTTTGTTTCCTTATGGTTTGACGTACATCAGTCTCTAAAGACAAAACATAAAAATGAAACCAAGTTTCACTGTAGTACACTTAATGAAGCAACTCTTCTAAAGTCTAAAATGACATAAAATTAGTTCTGTCCCAGGACATTTGGGATATCTCAGAACCTCCATCATCCTGGTTGACCCACCCACTTGAGTGTAGTAAATCTCCAGAGGTTGATAAACATTGAATATTCTTCACTTATATTTATTGTCCATTCCAAAATTGATGTTTCCCATTGGACATTTAAACTAGTATTGCTTTGTTAAGCATCTTCTCTGTTCAGAGGAGCACATCAGAAATTGATTTCCTGATAGCATGAGGTAGGAGATGAAGCACAAATTCAACTACAAGCATTTGGACCTGTCCTCTCCTTTTGCCTTTGTGGTTTGGACACTTCATTCCCCAAAATGAAAGGTAAGGACTTGAAGACAGAAAACCAATTGGGATGCTGGAATCCAATCAACAACCACGTCCCAGGGCAAAGGGCCAGTCCGAAGTAGCCCAACATCCATCTCTCAGTAGCTTCCAAATGCTGCAGCCCACCCAGGTCAGAGGCAAGGAGGCTGGCTCTTTGCTTTCAAGGACTGTGAGGCTGACAGGTGAAAAGGTTTCACTGGGGCAGAGGAAATGAAATTGAATTCAACTTGGAGGTTATTTGTCTTCCCCGTGACCCACGGTGGTCTCAAGTGACAGCACAAGTGTCAATGGTCAAACTCACATCTGTGAGTCAATTACTGGGTACCTGCATTCAATGCAGGTTCTGATGCATTAGATTTAATATGGTTCAAACGTATTGAGCAGAAGGGGAAAAGAAGAGGGAACCAAACTCCTTTGGGGATTTTGTTTGAATCTACAAAAAGGCTGGATTGAAACCTGCAGAGTATTTATAAAGAAGCTGTAAAATCTTTTATTCATTTGAAAGGAGTTTGAAGAGAGACACAGGAAGTGAGGCAGGAAAAACTGAGCTGCATCAGGGAGAGAAGGGGGGCAGTAAGAGGCAATGTTAGCCAAAAGTTAACACTTTCTCCTATTAGGAGGATGTTAACCCTTGCCACCACTGGGTCAGGGACAGATTTGGGTAAGAGTCCCACATCTATACTCACTGGTTCTATAAAATGAGTTCTATAAAACTCACTTCCACTCTAGGAACTTCAGTGTCCTTACCTATAAATTGGAAATAAACCCCACACAAAGGGTCTTGTGAAGATCCAAATGAAACAATAGGTGTGAAAGTCCTTTTTAAGTTGTTGAGAGCCATGCGGATGCCATTTATACTTGAAAAGTGAAAGTGTTAGTGACTCGGTTGTGTCCAACTCTTTGTGACCCCATGGACTGTAGCCTACCAGGCTCCTCTGCCCATGGGATTCTCCAGGCAAGAATACTGCAATGGGTTGCCTTTCCCTTCTCCAGCAGATCTTCCCAACCCAGGAACTGAACCCAGGTCTCCCACATTGTAGGCAGATTCTTTACCATCCGAGACACCAGAGACACCCAGCTATACATATGATTGGTATGGTTTAAGTCATAGGATATACCACACAAGGAGTGGAAATTCTGACAAAGGACCCAGGACAAAGTTCAGATGAGAACAGCCAAGACTGGAAAAGGTAAGGTCCAGGCAAAAAGCAATTTCCATCAGGGTCATTTGTTAAAGTCTGAAAGCAGTTAATC
>SJYV01022988.1:4486-14852 GCA_006410875.1 Neotragus pygmaeus | reverse complement strand
CTCCCGGTCTTTCGGGGATGCCTGCAGCCCCAGCCCGTGCTTGGTGGAAGGGTGCCCCCCGCCCCCAGGGCCTCACCCGCCCCCTTCAGCTCCCCGAGGGCCCTCGCGGCCCGTGTGCCCAGGGGTTCAGCACTTCCTCACTTCACACGTTGCCCTGGCTGGCTGCGCCAGATAACCCGAGTGTGAGGCTGTGGGCGCTGATAACGGGAGGCAGCCCCGGCCTTCCTGAAATAGGCCGGGCTCCGGAGCCCCAGCCGGGAGCCTCCCTGGGGACAGAATCCAGCCCCAGGGCGGGCGGCCCCTCGGCACCTGAGCCGTCAAGGCCTGTGGCGAGGCCGAGGCCGCTGCTCCGGGAACGGGCTCAGCTGGTCCTGGGAAGACGTCCGTCTCGGGAGGAGCGGGTCCCGCCTGTAGCGTGAATGTCAAGGATCTTGTTCCGTCCCCCACCAGACAAGCCTGGGACCGGGCTGGTGCTGGGTTTGGGAAGTCGGCCTTCGCGTCTGCTCTGTCCTGGGCAGGGACCCAGGGCGGGGAGTGGGAGCTGTCTCTTATACACATCTCCCAAGGACGTCACCCCTCCGGGGAGGTGAGTGGGGCCTGGAGGTGCCGTGACCTCCCGGTCTTTCGGGGATGCCTGCAGCCCCAGCCCGTGCTTGGTGGAAGGGTGCCCCCCGCCCCCAGGGCCTCACCCGCCCCCTTCAGCTCCCCGAGGGCCCTCGCGGCCCGTGTGCCCAGGGGTTCAGCACTTCCTCACTTCACACGTTGCCCTGGCTGGCTGCGCCAGATAACCCGAGTGTGAGGCTGTGGGCGCTGATAACGGGAGGCAGCCCCGGCCTTCCTGAAATAGGCCGGGCTCCGGAGCCCCAGCCGGGAGCCTCCCTGGGGACAGAATCCAGCCCCAGGGCGGGCGGCCCCTCGGCACCTGAGCCGTCAAGGCCTGTGGCGAGGCCGAGGCCGCTGCTCCGGGAACGGGCTCAGCTGGTCCTGGGAAGACGTCCGTCTCGGGAGGAGCGGGTCCCGCCTGTAGCGTGAATGTCAAGGATCTTGTTCCGTCCCCCACCAGACAAGCCTGGGACCGGGCTGGTGCTGGGTTTGGGAAGTCGGCCTTCGCGTCTGCTCTGTCCTGGGCAGGGACCCAGGGCGGGGAGTGGGAGCTGTCTCTTATACACATCTCCCAAGGACGTCACCCCTCCGGGGAGGTGAGTGGGGCCTGGAGGTGCCGTGACCTCCCGGTCTTTCGGGGATGCCTGCAGCCCCAGCCCGTGCTTGGTGGAAGGGTGCCCCCCGCCCCCAGGGCCTCACCCGCCCCCTTCAGCTCCCCGAGGGCCCTCGCGGCCCGTGTGCCCAGGGGTTCAGCACTTCCTCACTTCACACGTTGCCCTGGCTGGCTGCGCCAGATAACCCGAGTGTGAGGCTGTGGGCGCTGATAACGGGAGGCAGCCCCGGCCTTCCTGAAATAGGCCGGGCTCCGGAGCCCCAGCCGGGAGCCTCCCTGGGGACAGAATCCAGCCCCAGGGCGGGCGGCCCCTCGGCACCTGAGCCGTCAAGGCCTGTGGCGAGGCCGAGGCCGCTGCTCCGGGAACGGGCTCAGCTGGTCCTGGGAAGACGTCCGTCTCGGGAGGAGCGGGTCCCGCCTGTAGCGTGAATGTCAAGGATCTTGTTCCGTCCCCCACCAGACAAGCCTGGGACCGGGCTGGTGCTGGGTTTGGGAAGTCGGCCTTCGCGTCTGCTCTGTCCTGGGCAGGGACCCAGGGCGGGGAGTGGGAGCTGTCTCTTATACACATCTCCCAAGGACGTCACCCCTCCGGGGAGGTGAGTGGGGCCTGGAGGTGCCGTGACCTCCCGGTCTTTCGGGGATGCCTGCAGCCCCAGCCCGTGCTTGGTGGAAGGGTGCCCCCCGCCCCCAGGGCCTCACCCGCCCCCTTCAGCTCCCCGAGGGCCCTCGCGGCCCGTGTGCCCAGGGGTTCAGCACTTCCTCACTTCACACGTTGCCCTGGCTGGCTGCGCCAGATAACCCGAGTGTGAGGCTGTGGGCGCTGATAACGGGAGGCAGCCCCGGCCTTCCTGAAATAGGCCGGGCTCCGGAGCCCCAGCCGGGAGCCTCCCTGGGGACAGAATCCAGCCCCAGGGCGGGCGGCCCCTCGGCACCTGAGCCGTCAAGGCCTGTGGCGAGGCCGAGGCCGCTGCTCCGGGAACGGGCTCAGCTGGTCCTGGGAAGACGTCCGTCTCGGGAGGAGCGGGTCCCGCCTGTAGCGTGAATGTCAAGGATCTTGTTCCGTCCCCCACCAGACAAGCCTGGGACCGGGCTGGTGCTGGGTTTGGGAAGTCGGCCTTCGCGTCTGCTCTGTCCTGGGCAGGGACCCAGGGCGGGGAGTGGGAGCTGTCTCTTATACACATCTCCCAAGGACGTCACCCCTCCGGGGAGGTGAGTGGGGCCTGGAGGTGCCGTGACCTCCCGGTCTTTCGGGGATGCCTGCAGCCCCAGCCCGTGCTTGGTGGAAGGGTGCCCCCCGCCCCCAGGGCCTCACCCGCCCCCTTCAGCTCCCCGAGGGCCCTCGCGGCCCGTGTGCCCAGGGGTTCAGCACTTCCTCACTTCACACGTTGCCCTGGCTGGCTGCGCCAGATAACCCGAGTGTGAGGCTGTGGGCGCTGATAACGGGAGGCAGCCCCGGCCTTCCTGAAATAGGCCGGGCTCCGGAGCCCCAGCCGGGAGCCTCCCTGGGGACAGAATCCAGCCCCAGGGCGGGCGGCCCCTCGGCACCTGAGCCGTCAAGGCCTGTGGCGAGGCCGAGGCCGCTGCTCCGGGAACGGGCTCAGCTGGTCCTGGGAAGACGTCCGTCTCGGGAGGAGCGGGTCCCGCCTGTAGCGTGAATGTCAAGGATCTTGTTCCGTCCCCCACCAGACAAGCCTGGGACCGGGCTGGTGCTGGGTTTGGGAAGTCGGCCTTCGCGTCTGCTCTGTCCTGGGCAGGGACCCAGGGCGGGGAGTGGGAGCTGTCTCTTATACACATCTCCCAAGGACGTCACCCCTCCGGGGAGGTGAGTGGGGCCTGGAGGTGCCGTGACCTCCCGGTCTTTCGGGGATGCCTGCAGCCCCAGCCCGTGCTTGGTGGAAGGGTGCCCCCCGCCCCCAGGGCCTCACCCGCCCCCTTCAGCTCCCCGAGGGCCCTCGCGGCCCGTGTGCCCAGGGGTTCAGCACTTCCTCACTTCACACGTTGCCCTGGCTGGCTGCGCCAGATAACCCGAGTGTGAGGCTGTGGGCGCTGATAACGGGAGGCAGCCCCGGCCTTCCTGAAATAGGCCGGGCTCCGGAGCCCCAGCCGGGAGCCTCCCTGGGGACAGAATCCAGCCCCAGGGCGGGCGGCCCCTCGGCACCTGAGCCGTCAAGGCCTGTGGCGAGGCCGAGGCCGCTGCTCCGGGAACGGGCTCAGCTGGTCCTGGGAAGACGTCCGTCTCGGGAGGAGCGGGTCCCGCCTGTAGCGTGAATGTCAAGGATCTTGTTCCGTCCCCCACCAGACAAGCCTGGGACCGGGCTGGTGCTGGGTTTGGGAAGTCGGCCTTCGCGTCTGCTCTGTCCTGGGCAGGGACCCAGGGCGGGGAGTGGGAGCTGTCTCTTATACACATCTCCCAAGGACGTCACCCCTCCGGGGAGGTGAGTGGGGCCTGGAGGTGCCGTGACCTCCCGGTCTTTCGGGGATGCCTGCAGCCCCAGCCCGTGCTTGGTGGAAGGGTGCCCCCCGCCCCCAGGGCCTCACCCGCCCCCTTCAGCTCCCCGAGGGCCCTCGCGGCCCGTGTGCCCAGGGGTTCAGCACTTCCTCACTTCACACGTTGCCCTGGCTGGCTGCGCCAGATAACCCGAGTGTGAGGCTGTGGGCGCTGATAACGGGAGGCAGCCCCGGCCTTCCTGAAATAGGCCGGGCTCCGGAGCCCCAGCCGGGAGCCTCCCTGGGGACAGAATCCAGCCCCAGGGCGGGCGGCCCCTCGGCACCTGAGCCGTCAAGGCCTGTGGCGAGGCCGAGGCCGCTGCTCCGGGAACGGGCTCAGCTGGTCCTGGGAAGACGTCCGTCTCGGGAGGAGCGGGTCCCGCCTGTAGCGTGAATGTCAAGGATCTTGTTCCGTCCCCCACCAGACAAGCCTGGGACCGGGCTGGTGCTGGGTTTGGGAAGTCGGCCTTCGCGTCTGCTCTGTCCTGGGCAGGGACCCAGGGCGGGGAGTGGGAGCTGTCTCTTATACACATCTCCCAAGGACGTCACCCCTCCGGGGAGGTGAGTGGGGCCTGGAGGTGCCGTGACCTCCCGGTCTTTCGGGGATGCCTGCAGCCCCAGCCCGTGCTTGGTGGAAGGGTGCCCCCCGCCCCCAGGGCCTCACCCGCCCCCTTCAGCTCCCCGAGGGCCCTCGCGGCCCGTGTGCCCAGGGGTTCAGCACTTCCTCACTTCACACGTTGCCCTGGCTGGCTGCGCCAGATAACCCGAGTGTGAGGCTGTGGGCGCTGATAACGGGAGGCAGCCCCGGCCTTCCTGAAATAGGCCGGGCTCCGGAGCCCCAGCCGGGAGCCTCCCTGGGGACAGAATCCAGCCCCAGGGCGGGCGGCCCCTCGGCACCTGAGCCGTCAAGGCCTGTGGCGAGGCCGAGGCCGCTGCTCCGGGAACGGGCTCAGCTGGTCCTGGGAAGACGTCCGTCTCGGGAGGAGCGGGTCCCGCCTGTAGCGTGAATGTCAAGGATCTTGTTCCGTCCCCCACCAGACAAGCCTGGGACCGGGCTGGTGCTGGGTTTGGGAAGTCGGCCTTCGCGTCTGCTCTGTCCTGGGCAGGGACCCAGGGCGGGGAGTGGGAGCTGTCTCTTATACACATCTCCCAAGGACGTCACCCCTCCGGGGAGGTGAGTGGGGCCTGGAGGTGCCGTGACCTCCCGGTCTTTCGGGGATGCCTGCAGCCCCAGCCCGTGCTTGGTGGAAGGGTGCCCCCCGCCCCCAGGGCCTCACCCGCCCCCTTCAGCTCCCCGAGGGCCCTCGCGGCCCGTGTGCCCAGGGGTTCAGCACTTCCTCACTTCACACGTTGCCCTGGCTGGCTGCGCCAGATAACCCGAGTGTGAGGCTGTGGGCGCTGATAACGGGAGGCAGCCCCGGCCTTCCTGAAATAGGCCGGGCTCCGGAGCCCCAGCCGGGAGCCTCCCTGGGGACAGAATCCAGCCCCAGGGCGGGCGGCCCCTCGGCACCTGAGCCGTCAAGGCCTGTGGCGAGGCCGAGGCCGCTGCTCCGGGAACGGGCTCAGCTGGTCCTGGGAAGACGTCCGTCTCGGGAGGAGCGGGTCCCGCCTGTAGCGTGAATGTCAAGGATCTTGTTCCGTCCCCCACCAGACAAGCCTGGGACCGGGCTGGTGCTGGGTTTGGGAAGTCGGCCTTCGCGTCTGCTCTGTCCTGGGCAGGGACCCAGGGCGGGGAGTGGGAGCTGTCTCTTATACACATCTCCCAAGGACGTCACCCCTCCGGGGAGGTGAGTGGGGCCTGGAGGTGCCGTGACCTCCCGGTCTTTCGGGGATGCCTGCAGCCCCAGCCCGTGCTTGGTGGAAGGGTGCCCCCCGCCCCCAGGGCCTCACCCGCCCCCTTCAGCTCCCCGAGGGCCCTCGCGGCCCGTGTGCCCAGGGGTTCAGCACTTCCTCACTTCACACGTTGCCCTGGCTGGCTGCGCCAGATAACCCGAGTGTGAGGCTGTGGGCGCTGATAACGGGAGGCAGCCCCGGCCTTCCTGAAATAGGCCGGGCTCCGGAGCCCCAGCCGGGAGCCTCCCTGGGGACAGAATCCAGCCCCAGGGCGGGCGGCCCCTCGGCACCTGAGCCGTCAAGGCCTGTGGCGAGGCCGAGGCCGCGGCTCCGGGAACGGGCTCAGCTGGTCCTGGGAAGACGTCCGTCTCGGGAGGAGCGGGTCCCGCCTGTAGCGTGAATGTCAAGGATCTTGTTCCGTCCCCCACCAGACAAGCCTGGGACCGGGCTGGTGCTGGGTTTGGGAAGTCGGCCTTCGCGTCTGCTCTGTCCTGGGCAGGGACCCAGGGCGGGGAGTGGGGGTCTGAGCCAGCGGCTGTCTTCGGAGACTTTGCTTTGGGATTGTCACTTCACGTCCATGTCAACCTGCTGGCAGGGCTGTGGGTCCCTTCCCAGTGACCAAAGTCACCAGATCATTGCTGCCTTTGGGGAGGTGATGCCGCCTTGGAGCCTCCTAGATCCTCAGGACCCTAAACTCGGGTCTCCACCCCTGGTCTGCAGTGCGGAAAGACCAGCCCTTTCACACGGGTTGCCATCGCCCTCCAAACTCAATAATCCCTGAAGAGTATCACTTTCTCAATGCAAATGCCTCTGCCTTTTCTTGTTTCTGGGGAGAGAGCAAAGTATGGAGAGAATTAAATGCAGCATTACCTTTGTTATCCCATACCACTTTTAAAAGCCGCTGAGGAACCCCTTCATTCAGCTTCTGCCTTTCCAAACTTCCAAACGGAATCCAGACGAGCTGAGTTTTTTTACCCACTGAAGAGTCTCCTTTAGGAGCTGGGGTGTACCTAAGAGCGGCGACAGTTCTCACGGGACCAGCCACTCGGGGCCCCTCCGAGCACACTTCAGCACATCCTTACCCCCACAAGTTCTATGCCCGGAATGTTGTTTTTGACTCATGCACACAGAAGAGATGATTCCTCTTCACCCTCTCAGCCTGTGTCTTTTTTTTTTTTGCATCCTCCAGTAACTTTGAGATCAAGCTCTCACCTCCGTTTACAACAGAATAAATTGGAAAAGCTAACCTCCTGACTTACAGCTATTTTTGCAGTGTTGAGAGATGAGCTGAATAATTGTAATAATTGTTTCAAACGTGTCCTTGGTCTTTTCTGATTGTGTGGGGGAAGAAGAGGGGCCAGACATGGCTGGCAGCCTGATGTCATATCAACACCTCTGACAGCAAGAGAGTGTAACAAATATTTCCTAAAGTGCTTTCTTCCTGCTGAGGATGACCTTTTTGAATAAAGCCATGTGGCCAGAAAGCTCCTTCTGGGAAATAAACCATACATGGTGAGTTTCAGTTTGCGTCTATAAATCCAATTTATAGACATAGAGCATTCTGAGTAAGGGGAGCAGCAATGAGGCGGGAGTCGCAGCGGTTACTGGGGACCCTGCTTCTTCTCTAGACCTTTAATACTAAGTGAAAATCTTGCTACACACAGTCAGCTCTGCTCTCCACTGGAAAAGGCCAATCCAGTTGATGTCCTGGGCAAGACAGCGTTGGTGAGAGGCGATAGAACAGAGGTGTGGCGTGAGAGAAAGCTATGTCGAGGCGGTGGAGTTGACTCCTGCTCAAAGTTCAAGCAGTGGGGCCCATATAGTCAAAGTCCAAGCAATATTGGGCAAGCGATACAGTGGTGTTTGTTTTTAATTCCCAGCTCTAATTTATCCCTACCCACCTCTTCCCTTTGGCAACCATGAGTTTGTTCTCTATGTCTGTGAGTTTATTTCTGCTTTCTAAGTAAGTTCATCTGTGTCTTTTCTTCAGATTCCACAAATAAACGATGTCATGCTGTAGCTGTCTTTCTCCGTCCCACTTCCCTCACTTGGTGTGGCCCTCTCTAGGGCACCATGTTGTTGGAAATCACTGTGTTCTTCTCTTCGGCTGAGCGGTCTCCTGCCATACACACGCCCCCCCCTTCCTTATCCATGGTTCCTGTCATCTCCATGTCTGGGCTGTTGTGAATGGCATCGCTGTGAACTTCGGGGTGCAGGCATCTTTTTCTGAGTTATGGTTTTCTCCACATATGTGCCCAGGAGTGGGATTGCAGGAGCATAGGTAGCTCTCTGTTCTTAGTTTTTAAAAGCACTTTCTTCACTATGTCTCTAATACTCTCTTAATTGCATCTCTGGTTTATAATGCCCTTAACGTGCTTTTGAGTTGCTCCCCAGGATTTTGCTGGCGAGCTCTGCATCAGTGTGCATTGGGATGTTGTTCCACAGCCTTCTTCTCTTGAAGTGTCTGCATGTGGACTCTTATCAGCATAATGCTGGTCTCATGCTGTGTATTTGGAGGTGTTTCCTCTTCAGTCTGGGGGAACACTTTGTGGAGAGTTAGCCTTAGTTAGTTTTTAAATGTTCGGTAGCATTCGCAGTGAAGCCAGTGGTCTGGGACATTTTTGTTGTTGTTGAGAAGTTTTTACATTAATTCAATCTTCTTACTAATTACAGCTCTGTTCAGACACTATTTCCTCATAATTCACTTTTGGTTGTTTGTTTCAGGTTGGATGTATGTTTCTGAAACTGATCCATTTCATCTAAGTTACCTAATTTGTTTGGGTGCAACTCTCCATAGCATTATTTTATAATNCTAATTACAGCTCTGTTCAGACACTATTTCCTCATAATTCACTTTTGGTTGTTTGTTTCAGGTTGGATGTATGTTTCTGAAACTGATCCATTTCATCTAAGTTACCTAATTTGTTTGGGTGCAACTCTCCATAGCATTATTTTATAATTCTTTTCATTTTTGTAACCTTCGTTGTAATATCTCCTCTTTAGTTTCAGATTTCAATTATTTGAATCTTCTCTGTTTTCCCCTTCATTAGTCTAGATAAAAGTTGGTCAGTTTCGTTAATATTTTGGAAGCACCAACTCTTGCTTTCAGTGATTTTATACATTGTTTTTCTAGCCTTTATTTGTCAATTTTAGTACTCAATTTCCTTTTCTCACTGCCTGCAAATGGATCAGCTCTCCTTGATCATGCCTTTCTTACAATAATCCCCAAGAACAGATGAAGGTGACCAGTGTACGGGAAAATATCCTGATTTTCCGTCTTGCTCTAGAACTACACAGCTGTGATTATCCTGCAAGTTTCTAGAGGCAACAGTTTTCCAAACATTTGATCACCACACAGTGATCGTCATCTTTCCAGACAGTGACTGATAACTGCGCGGTCCCGAGGCGTCGATCAGCCCTCAGGCCACTGTAGCTCTTGGCTCCACCCCCTCCCTCTTTTCCTTCCTTCTTTCTTCCCTCCCTCCTTCCTTCCATCCTTCACTCTTCTTCCCTCCTTCTCTTCTCCTTCCTCCCTCCCCCCTCTTTCTTTCGCAGCAGGTCAATTCTTCACGACAATGTCTGTGTCTGTCAGGCTGAACTAGGATGATGCACAGAAGCCACAGTCCCACCCGCGTCATCACTGGTGGAGTGCACGGCCCTCCCCCCGCCCAGTCACACGAGGGGTCAGAGGCGCCGCTATGCGGGGTGTCGGTGCTTCCCCAGCAGCAGGGAGAAACTGGCAACTTTTCGTCCTCCAAGGCTTCAAGCACCAAGGCAAGCTCCTCCCATCTGATCACAGCCCGTTGGCCAAAGTAGTCACAACAACATGGCCAGCTTCAGACAGGAAGAGGGTACAACCTGACCACGTGTCCGGCAGGAAGGCCCTGGAGCCCTGACCAGCCTCAACGTGGCCACAGAGGCATCTCTCAGGCACGGGGACTGGCCGCAGACAGAGGGCAGAACGGGCGTTACCCACAACTCTAAAGGGAGAAAAGAAACCCATCTTAAAAATAAAAGAGAGATAAGAGATCAATAGAAAAGTTGGCAAAGAAAACGTGACTCGCAAAGAAGCAGGCACGCTTGTGAAAAGGTGTCCAAACCCCATGTGAGTTAAAGCAACAGTGAAGCATCGACTGGTTTTCTTTGGCAAGAGGGAGACAATCCTTTTGGAAACACCCAGTGCTGGCAGGACGCCGAGCTAAGGGGGCCACTGGCACAGCCCTTGGGGACCGCTGGTGTCTGAGGCCACAGCCCCCCGCTTCAGAAACGGGCCTGGTCTCCTTGACTTACGGGGGAGGATGTCAGATAGCCCTGTTTTAAGTAGAGCATGTACTGCGTGCCGTCCTTAGTCGCTCAGTCCTGTCCGACTCTTTGCGATCCCGTGGACCAAAGAGTTAAAAATGCATTGATTACACAAACCTATAAAACAGCACAACTTAGCCCAGCCTACCCCACACATGCTCAGAGCATGTTCCTTAAGCTGCGCTTGGGCAAGAGCATCTAACATGTTTCATAATGTGATGAATATCGCATGACGTTTATTGAATACTGCACTAACAGTGAGGGACAGATGCTTGTCCTGCGGAGCCCGTTGGCACTCGTCCTCGTGGGGCTGGTGGAGACTGGCTGCCACTGCCCAGCCCCAGAAAGAGGGTCCTGCCACATGCCATCAATGCAGGAAAAACAGCAAGATTCAAAGCTCCAAGTGTGCTTTCTGCTGAATACATGTCTTTTTCACATCATCGTAAAGTCAGATGTGTATAAGAGACAGCCTGGGAACAGCGGGAATCCTTTCCCGACGAAGCAGGGAGAAAGACCCTCATCTGGAGC
>SJYV01022987.1:1653444-1691878 GCA_006410875.1 Neotragus pygmaeus | reverse complement strand
GCAGGAGGGGGGCTTCCTGGAAGCCTGCCCCTCAGCTGCAGCAGGAGCTAGGGCCCCGCCGGCAGCTCCCCGCCACCTTTTCCTCGGCCCCCACCTCCACAGCAGGAGCCGGAGCCGTCCTCCCAGGAAGGGGTTAACCGTGTGAGGGAGGGGACTGGGCCAGACCATTTTCCTCGTAGAGGCCTCCACCTCGGGTTTTCCTGAATGGTTCTGCCATCCTGGGGTGGGGAGGGAAGGGAAGGAAGAAGGGCGGGCTGAGGGAGGAAGGGAGGGGACGAGTGTGGGTAGAGGAAGGAAAAAAAGATCGAGACAGCCAGGGGAAGAGAAAGATGTCACTGTCTAATCTCCCTGTCATTTTTATTTCCAGCAGGCGCCGGGCGAAGGAGCTGCTAGAACAATGCTGAGGCGGGCGAGGTGAGAAGCAGCTCCGCGCAGCAGCCCCGTCGGAGGATCTCGAACAGGTGATCGGAGGAGCCGGGGACACCGAGGCCACCTGGGCATCCCTCCCCTCGGCGCCCGCCCGAGAGAGACGAGCCTCAAAGACACAGTGGAGAAACCATGGCGACCAATTTCAACGACATCGTCAAGCAAGGCTACGTGAAGATGAAGAGCAGGAAGCTCGGGGTGAGCCACCTTCCAAGGGGCCCTCGATCTGGCATCCGGGATGTCGGGGGTGTGCGGCCACCCGCTGGTTCCTGGCCGGCCATCGCGCATTGCCGGTCTCTCGAGGTTTCTGGCCGGCGGGCTGCCTGGCATGTGCCTGTGCCCGGCTCTGCCCACTGCGGCCCCCGCCCCAGCCCAGCTGGCTGGAGTCCCAGTGGCTGGGCCAGCGGTGGTGGCCGATGGGCAGGCGGCTCCCCTGCTATTGTTGAAGTTGTCGCCCAGGCAGCAGCTGGAGATGCCGGGCTATATCTGAGCTGAGACCAGCTTGTCACTTCCCCTTGCCATCACCTCTTCGTCTCCCCCTCCCCTCCCCTGGCCTCTTTTCTTTAAAGTACCTCATCTTTCCTGCTTCCCAAGGCTTGCTGTGCACCGGCATTTATTTATCTTTCGTTGTTGCTTCTACGGTTGAAGTATTGGCCAAGGAGAGTGGTTGGTTGTTGGGGGTAGGGCGGCGGTGCGCGGGGCACAGAAGCTGGCATTTATGTGATTTATGAATGAGAGCCTGGGCAGGATGGCCCGGGGCACTGGGCCCAGCTGCTTTCCTCCCAGGTTTGGGGGGCTTGGAGGGCCTATGGAGATGAGGCCTCAGATGCACCTTTGATGGGTGTGCACCCTTGCCCACCCCCTACTGGCGAACCCCCCCAGAAGGCACAAGCAGAGGCCCCCCGGGACCAACTCAATAATCCTGGTGAGGTTGTCCCAAGAGCTGCCTTTATTCCCTAACCCTCCCCGCTCTCTCCATCAAGGGGCCTCCCTAGAAAGATGGAAACCCTGGCCCCTTAGATGGCCCAAGTCTTGTGTTTACCTGGGCCCCCTGCCCACCCTCCCCTCCGCCATGGCCTTGGGAGTGGGGGTGCGATCTGACTTTCAAGGCTTCCTGGCTCAGCAGAGAGGGCTGGCAGAGGAGCCGGGCTCTGATACTCAGGGCCCCTGCGTGGGTACCAGACAGAACAGGACTGGTCTTGGAGCAGGGTGGTTCTTGCGCCCCCTTCCACTCCTGTGGCCCCCACCCCCAGGGCCCCTGTCGGGGGCTCTTCTGTCCAGGCAGGGGGCAGCCACTTAGCTGGTGGGCACTTTGGGGTCTTACCTGGATTTGGACTGTGTCCCAGCCTGGGCCCTGGTGGCCGTCAGCCACTGTTTCTTGCCCCACGAAAAGGATGGAGCCCACTTAGAGCGCAGAATGGGAAGAAGAGCTAAGGCTGAGGTGGGGAGGCAGCGGGCAGGGGCCCAGCTTCTAGTGTGGCGCCTCCTTCCCCAGGGCCCAGACCTGTCAGGGCCTTCAGGCCCCCAGGGGCCAGCTGGGCTGAGGGCCAGTCCAGAGCAGAGTTTCCCAGGAAGCCAAGGCACTTGAGGTGGCCCCTTGGGCTCAGGACCCGGCCTGTTTCAGGGGGAGGCCCGGGAACCTATGGTGGACACAGTCAAGGGCAGGGTTTAGGAGCTGGGCTGTGGCCAGGCCCCGTCTGGAGTCACCCCCACTCAGGGAACTCGACTTCCCCCTGCAGATCTGCTGTGAGGGGCTGGGGCCACCCGGCCATTCTTGTCTCAGCCCACAGAGGTGAGGGGGGAAGGGCTGAAAGAGATCAGGAGCGGGCCCTCCTACCTGCCAGGGCTTTCCTCCCAAGGCAGAGCTGTGGCAGAGCGTTTCTGAAGCGCTGATCAAAGACCAGTGAGAAGTGGGGAAGGAGGGCTCTTGAGCGCAGTGGCTCCCTGGGGCTCTGTGTTCGTGCGAGTGTGTGTGCGTGCGTGTGTGTGCATGTGTGTGTGTGTGTATCTTGTAACCAGGCAACCAGAGCGCTCAGGCCCCCAGGCCTTCTGCCCCTGCAGGCTGCACAGAGCCCAGCCTGGCAGGGCATGTCTGAGTTGGCAGCATTCATTCATCTATCCATCCATTCACTGCCCCTACACACGATCATTCACTTGTTCAGCAGCTCTGTTCACGAGGCTACTGGGATGTGAGGATTCTGAGAATAAAATACAGTCTCTGCCCTAAAAGAGCTGCTCAGCTTAGAGCTGAGGCCTGCTGGGGTTTATGGGGACAGGCCGAGGGCTGAGCCAAGTTCGGGGGGCAGGGACAGACATGTCTCCTAGAGTCTCCGGAGCCTGAAATAGCCTGGTATATGTAGCTTCTCAGAATGGAGACTGCCTCGGCCCACTGCACCCTGGGAACCTGCCTGCCGAGGTGCCCACATAGCAGGGCAAAGAGGAGGGCCCCTCGGTCTCCACACTGCCAGTGAGAGAAGTGCTGGAGATTCCGGGGAATGGCTCTGCCAGCCTTCTGGAGTGCTTGCTGAAAGAGTAGGTACACCCCAGCTGGACTCTGAGCTGGAAAAGAGCCATAGGAGGAAGAGTCAGAGGCCCAGGCAAGTGGCTAGGGCCACCCATGTGGCAGCTCCCTGCTCCCTTGCCTCTCGGATGGAGTCCGGGAAGCTATAGAGAATTCGGGTGGATTTAGGCAAGGGTCACTGGCGGTGGCTGGGACAAGGAGTGATGAACCTTGCTGAGAAGACTCTGTGCTCTGGGGTGAGTCCAGGCTCCTGGCTCTGCTCCTTGACCTCTGAGCGCGCCTGGTTTCCCAGCTGGAGCAGGAAACTAACCCTGGTTCCCTTCATTCCCAGGATGGTCAGGGAATGAAGAGGTCATAGAGACAAGAGGGGGTGTTACCTACATCGAGAGCTGTCCCTGGCTCTAAGAACAAGGGCTGTGGTGATGTGCAGGCTGGGAGCGGGCTCAGGCCTGGTTCCTGGCCGCACGACATTGCTTCTGTCCTGGCCGGTGCTCCTGGGCACAGCCTTAGCGCGGTGGTCTCCCAGTATGGCCTTGGCTCCAGGCAGCCGGTTTTAAATACCAGTTCTACCATTCATATGCTGTTATTCAACTCTTGGGTGCCTCAGATTCCATCTGTAAAGTGGAGATGATAATAGAACTGACCTCAAGAGTGACCCTGAGATTAAATGTGAGGAGTGCTAATAACAAAAAGCACAAATAAATGTTGGCTACTTAGGTTAAACCCAGAGCTGAACTCATAGTAAACAGTAACTCAGGAGCACTTTTTATGGAGCCAGCCAAGAAATGACTGCCTTTTCAATTTGGGGAGGGGCCTCTTCCCCAGGGTGGGTTGTCACAGTGCTGTCGGCTATCCCAGGNACCCAGAGCTGAACTCATAGTAAACAGTAACTCAGGAGCACTTTTTATGGAGCCAGCCAAGAAATGACTGCCTTTTCAATTTGGGGAGGGGCCTCTTCCCCAGGGTGGGTCGTCACAGTGCTGTCGGCTATCCCAGGACTCCTGGGCCTGAGGCCCCTAGAAGGCTCTGTGGCACTGCCCCTCGTGGTAGGCAGGGAAAACTGCAGGATCACGGTGGCTGCCCTGGGAGGGACCAGGGTCCATCCCCCTGCCATCCCGCCCCGCAGATCTACCGGAGGTGCTGGCTGGTGTTCCGGAAGTCGTCCAGCAAGGGGCCCCAGCGGCTGGAGAAGTATCCAGACGAGAAGTCCGTGTGCCTCCGAGGCTGCCCCAAGGTGAGGGGGCCTGGGCCCTAGCTCCCCAACCTGTAAGCAGTGATGATCTGTTCAGAGTCCCGAGGGCCAACAGGACCCTCCTGGGGGTGGCAGAGCTGCGGGGGACGTAGCGGGAGGTGCTTCACCCTGGCTGAGTCCCCTGTGGATGCCATGCCAGGTGACAGAGATCAGCAACGTCAAGTGTGTCACACGGCTCCCCAAGGAGACCAAGAGGCAGGCAGTTGCCATCATATTCACTGACGACTCAGCACGGACCTTCACCTGCGACTCAGGTGAGGGGACGGGGCTGCAGGCGGTGTGCTGGTCAAGGTCCAGCTGGTAGGGGGCAGAGCCAGCCTAGCTCTCCTGACGGGGTGTGAGGTGTGGGGGAGGAGGGCGCCCCCCAGGATGAGGTGGGCAGGCAGGCAGAGTCCACTGGCCTTGCCCTTTCTGCTTTGCGTGTGGGGACTACTCCGACTGAAGCAGGTGGGGTGGGCTGCCGAGGGACCCTGAGTTGGCAGCATGATGAGATACTGTTTTCTCCAGAGCTGGAGGCAGAGGAGTGGTACAAAACACTCTCTGTGGAGTGTCTGGGGTCGAGGCTCAACGACATCAGTCTGGGAGAGCCAGNATAACCAGAGGGCCCCCTTCTCCCAGTAACCAAAAGGAGGACTTAAGGGGGGTTCAGCAGTTACCTGCCCCTCCTCAGCTGAGGGGGAACTGGACAGGAAGGGAAGGGGCTCCCTAACTCAGAGGCTGCACCAGACCTGTATGTTCTTACACACATGACCTTCAAGTGCCAAACCAGGGTCTTACCTCTCTGGCTTGCCGTTGGGGTCGTAGGGGGCCTGCGACTCATCCTCATCCAGCTCTGAGTACTCACTCTTTGGCCTGAGGTCAAACAGAGGTCAGCACAGGGTTGCTGTGGCCAGCACATGGCCACTTTTGGGACCCGTGTTTCATAGTCAGGCTGCCCCATCTGGGTCACTAGGAGCCACTTCCACACCCGCCCAGCCAGCCGGCCTTCACATCCCACCAGGAACATACCATTCCTCCGGCTTGGGGTACACTGTGTGCCTGAGGGCATTGTCAGGGTCATACTCAAAGGCCACTCCTGCAGTTGGGTTCCACTTGGCGTGCTCCTTGCCAAAGCCTTTTTTGGCATAGGCTCGCAGTCTTAGCTCCTGGCCCTTTCTCAGCTTGACAATGAGAATGTCTGTGAGGACAGGTGAGAGTCAGTTGAGGGCCGGCAGAGGCACAGTTCTCTGGGTTTGACCTGCAGCCCCTGGAAAACCAGACAACACGAGAGGCTGGGTCTGGCCCCTGCCCCTCTCGGGGCGCCTTACCGTCCTGCTCCACGTAGTCGTTGGGGTCGTTATCTCGGTTCCTAGATGTCACCTGCAGGGAGTCCAAACAGAGGCATTTCTGAGCAGCTGCTCAACTCACCCGGAAATCTTCCAGCACCTCCAGGGATCCCGTCTGTGCTGGTGACTGGCCTCTAACCCCTATCTCATGGCTGTGAAAACCTCCTCAGTCAAAACAGTAGCATGGTCTTCAAAAGGGTCCTAAGGGGGCAGAGGGCCCACAGCACCAATGTTTCTGCCCATTCTGGCAAGGGTCCAGAATCATTAGCACTTCTAAGCATCAGGCTCACATTAAGGCAGAGGGTAACACAGGAAGTTGGCATCTTCTAAGAATCCACCCCTATCTGGCCCACTGGAGCCAGGAGAACAGCAAAGGTCCCAACAGGGAGGGCCTTCCTGACCGGAATGACCCGGGGACTGTTGGAGATGAGGTCTCGAGACGTGACGTGGCGCGTCTGGTCTTCGTTGCACCGCACGTCCAGAGTGAACTCCACCGAGCACTCGGGGCAGAACTCTTCACACGTGCAGTCCTGAGGCGGGAGAGAGACAGCAGTGAGTCTGTGGAGAGACGGTGAAGTCTGGCTTGGCTCCCCCTTCTAACGCCCTGTCCCTGAAGGCTCCTCATCTGATGGAAGGGTGGACCACAGCCGCCAGTCTCTCATCAGCTGTGTCCATCTACACACCACTCTTGGGCTGCTAAACGGCTCTTCCTCAGAGAACCAAGGCACTAACAGAGGAGGCTTTCATCCCGCACAGTTCAGGATCCATGAGCTGGAACTAGCTTGGGAATGCAATTACCACTTAGAACAATCTAGGGGACAATAGAAAAAAGTACCTTTTAAGCTCCAGACTACTGACCTTTTCTAAAAAAGTTTCACACATTCACAAAAGCAGAGACGGGTATAACAGACTGCCACCATGTAAGTATCACTCAACTTTAATAATTCTCAAGTTTGCCATTCTTTAAACTGATTCTTGAAACACTCCCGTCTTAAAAGACTAGCTGCTACCATTTAACGTCAGGCAAGAAGAGAGGTACTAGAATGTAGTCAAGCAAACTGTTCTCCCCTCATATTAGTGAGGAAAAGCCAAGCTACTTTTGACGTTTTCAAGACAACGAGGGAAATCTATGGGCCACCCCTGGCCAGCCTGTAATCACACACAGGTGGGACAGGAAGGCAACCTAGACCCTTGAGATGGAATCACTCTTAGAAATATGAAATTAAGGAATCAAAATGTAATGGAAGACAAAAATATAAAAAGGTACTCAACCGAAAAAAAAGAGAGAGAAGAGTCTGTTCAAGAGGTCAAGAGACTAAAGAGGTGTAACAACCAAATGCAGTGCATTCATCACAGATCCATAAACAAAAAGCCAATGAGGGGGAATTCCTCGGCAGTCCAGTGGTTAGGACTCTGCCCTTTCTCTGTCAAGAGTGTGGGGTTCGAACCCTGGTGGGGGAACTAAGACCTGGTAAGCCAAGCAGTTCAGCCAAACTGAAAAACAATTATGGACATTTTGAAGATAACTAGGAAAACCTGAATTTAGACTGTATATAGATAGTACAAATCCACACTAATTTACTTAGGCTCAATACTCTGGTTAGGTAAGAAAATATCCTTATTTTTAGGACACACATGCTGATTTAGTTAGGGGAGAAGTATCATGATTTCTGTAACGTTCTTTCAGATGGTTTAGCAAAAATCACAACATCTATATGAAACATAAAGCAAATATAGCAAAGTATTAACAACTGTAAATTAAAAGTGAAATGAGAAGGAGTATGTATTCTATTTTTAACTTTTCTGCAAATTTTAAGAAAACACAAAGGGAAAATCCACACCATCTTTATTCAGTAAATGCAATACTAGGAAAAAATTTAATGGAAGGAACTGTTCGGTCACAGGGAATGGACTAACTGCTCTTCAATCGGTGGTACAACTGTCTTTACCAATATATGTGATGTTTTATTTCTTAAAAACAGGCTCTGGGGACATGAAGCAAAAATGATGAAATGTCAAAATGTGACAAGTGGTTTGGCGGCAGCATGCCTATTTATTAGCTCCACACTTTGTTGTGTGCTTGAATATTTTTTTAAAAAACACATATATGGACTTCCCTGGAGGCGCAGTGGACAAGAATCCACCTGTCAATGCAGGGGACACAGGTTCAATCCCTGGTCCAGGAAGATCCCACGTGCTGTGGAGCAACTAAGCCCGTGCACCGCAACTACTACTGAGCCAGCAAGCAGCAACCACCAAGCCCGCGTGCCACGGCTACTGCCGCCTTTGAGCCTGAGGCCAGTGCCCGAAACAAGAAGCCACCACAGTGAGAGGCCTGCACACTGCAACCAGGAGTATCCCCGCTTGATGCAACTAGAAATAGCTCGAGCAGCAACAAAGACCCAGCATAGCCAAAAATAAATAGTTAATAAAACAAACAGCAATGCACATATACATTTACAAAATATATCAAATTAGCCATTAGCACACCAAAATCATGTGCCCGTGGGAATGCCAGAAAAGGGGTTGATTCAGGACCACCTAAAGCCTTCAAGAAGGAATACTCTCAAGCTGTCAACTAACGCAGCTCTGGTGAAAGGATGCAGGTAACCTAATCCTATCTTACACGTTCCCTAGTTCTGAGTCCATTAATGTCTCATGGAAGCGGCAAACATCACCCCAGAGGAATGGAGCCGTGTTTCAGTAAGACAACCTATCGGGTGAGGCATAAAGCTGGCGGACAGCTGCTGCTCTGCAGAACAGTTCTCACTCCCTCTGCTCCTTGTCCTCACCCACTAGCCTTCTGTTGACGCCCTTTAGCCTCCTAGGCTCCTGTCCCTGGGAAGAGATGCTCTGGAAAACACTGCACACCAGATGCTGAGAAGAAACAGCTCCACCCGTTCGCTATAAATGAGTATCCAGGTGTACGTCCCCTCTGGCTAATGAGACTCTCTGATGCCCCTGGAGCCTCATCGATCTGTGGTCCCATCAGAACCAAAGACCGATGCCTGCCTTGGGCTCTAGACAACATCTCCACACTGTCTTTCTAAAGGCCGAAATCGAGATGGCTGGTAAAAACCTCCTTGGGAACTGAGTTCTCTGCCTCCCCCGAGCTCCCCAAGCACACAGCATACCCGGGAGTACTGCAACTTGTCCACAATGTCGTCACTGGTGAGAGGGATTAATCCTGGAAGACAGAAAAGCACAATGAAGAAGGCAGGGGCCAAGCTGGAAGGAGAGTCCAGAAGTCCCCTTGAGGGTGAGGACTCTTCTTCCTCTGACACTGGCACAGCCCCCTCCCTGTAACTCTCCAAACCCAGCACTCACCAAGTCTGTGAGCAATGAACTCGTCATGAAGAACAGAGGAATTGGCATCAATCTGAACCCAGTCAATTGCTAAAGAATGAAGGAAGTAGAAAAAGCAGACAGGCAGATTAGCCACCAAACTTTCCAGATTTAAAAATCATCTGAAAGTGTTAGTAGCTCAGTCAATGTCTGTCTCTTCACAATCCCATGGACTGCAGCTGGCCAGGCTCCTCTGTCCATGGGATTCTCCAGGCAAGAATACTGGAGTGGGTTACCATGCTCTTCTCAGAGAATCTTCCCGACCCAGGGATTGAACCCCAGGGGCTTTCTGCACTGAGGCAGATTCTTTAGCATCTGAGCCCCTCCAAATCATCTAGTGCTTACTAAATTGCAGAGGCTGAGTCAGGCTGCCAGAGACTCTGATTCCATCGCTCTAGAGTGGGGCCCAGAAAGCTGCATTTTAGTAAGAACCACACACACTGCACTACACCTCCCTGCTCAGGCAATTATGATGCAGAGTTCCCTGTATTACCCCACAAACACTGATCTAAAGATACCACGAGGATGGGAACGTGTTTCTCAGAGCTGAATATTTCTGTGGGAAGCACTTAAATCTGTTACTCATGTCAACACCTGTAAGAACACAAACTATTTGGGCACTTGAAAGTTGGACAAACCTCAGAGAAGTAACATAGACTTATGGCCCACATCTCCTTTTGTGATATAATAACTAGATTACCCAAATTAATACTTTATTATCATTCAACCAAATCATGTTTACCCAATTCCTTTAATGGGTAAGGCATACTAATCCCTACCAGCCATGAGCGAGGAGAGGAACTGTAGTGTCACACATAGTTGACTTAAACACATTTACTCATTCATTCATAAATATGTATACATAAACAATTAGATTCAGAAGTCAAAAGGCAGTGAGACCAACTGTCCAATGAGGGGCATAGACACTAGGAATAGAGGACCAGACACGACCAGACCCCCACCTGCTTGTCCTTCTGCTTCCTAAACCTGAGCCAAGTAAGGACTAAGAGCCAAGCTTTTCTGTCTCTGCCTTTCCTCCCACTAGTCTGCCTTTAACCTCTCCTGTGCAGGATTTAAAATCCTGTGAGCTTCCTATAAACCAGGCCTCGCCCACCCTCTGTGACACAGAGATGAATCCTCTCTCCAGGGAAGAAGCTACTCTCTCCTAGAACTCTGTTCATACTTCTCTTAAGACACTTGTCAAATTGCGTTATATTTGTGTGCATCTTGCTTTCACCTCAAGCTTCAAAAATTCTCTGGGTCTTCAGATGTCTCAATTTCTGTATTCCTAGCTGGGGTTGGATTGCAAGAGGTGCTTCATGCTACTTGTGGGAAAAGTGGCGCTTGAATGTCAGGGCTGCATCCTAAACCACAACTGCCTCATTTTACTCATGATGAAACTAAGGTCCTGAGACGCCACGGGGTGATTAGGCAGAGAAGGAGAACCCGCACTCCAAGCTCTGAGTTGAAAAAGTCTCCGGGCGGGGGTGGGTAATGGTGGAAAAACGACAATGTCCTCTGCTTACCAACCAATTGGCCTGTTTATCTCCTTAGGAATTTGCACACTTGATGCGGTAACTATGGCTTACATATCTTTTTCCTAAACCAAACTCTGAGTTAACACTCAGAAAATATTTGTAGTATATCTGTAGACAGGCAGAAGACCCAGTGAAGAGTGGCTGGAACAAAAGCAGAAACAGATCCTTTCTCCTCGAAGCGTCAAACCCACTGCAGCTATGGTTCTCCTTAAACCCTAAAAGAATCTGCCTGCAAATGCAGGAGAAGCGGGTCTGATCCCTGGGTTGGGAAGATCCCCTAGAGAAGGAAATGGCCGCCCACTCCAGTATTCTTGCCTGGAGAATCCCATGGACAGAGGAGCCTGGTGGGCTACAGTCAATGGGGTCGCAAACAGTCGGCCACGACTGAGCAGCTGAAGATGAACTCCTAAAGAACCCTGTACTTTACGGCTCTGCGTTTCCAGTGCCTAGCACCACTGCCTAGAGCTCATATGCTCCCGAAACGCAGCCGACAGAACAGATTCACATTACCGGCACTGGAGACTCACTGAACACAAGGCACAGAGATTATTCCCCTTAATCGTTAACGTCGCCCTGACAACTGCTATTAGCGTCCGAACATTAGAGAGGGGGCTGCAACAGAGTTTAATAGCTTGCCCGTTTCGCAGCGCTGGTAAGTGAAAACAGTTTCTGAGTCCCAGTCCACAGACTCCTGAGCCCATGCGCTTCACCAACGCACGGAAAAGAGTGGAACTAAATAAATAGCCCGTGGGAGCCAGAGAGGTGGCCAGAGTGGCCCTGGGCCAAGGGCAAAGGGCCCGATCAAATCTCCAGCACGACTGTCTCTTAGCGCCCCCAATCCTTCGCCCAAACCAAGGCTGGGGGCAGGAGCTACAAGGTAAGGGGAGGAGTGGGGTGGGGGGAGAGAAGCCCGGTAGCCCTGGCAACGAGACTGGGGTCGCTTACCTATTATGGGCACCTCAGCGATGAAGACCCTCCGGATAGAATTCGCCACCCTGAGGAACGAAAACCAAGCGGCGTGTGGGCACCGCAGCCTCGACAGGCCGGGCTCCCGCCCCACCGTGTCCAAAGCGGAAGCCCTGGCCCGGGAGCCAGTTCTGAAGACACGACGTCCCGCAGGCTGGGACCCCGGCTCTCAGAACCGCCAACCTCTTCCCCCAGCAGTCTTACGCCAGGTCCGTGTTCTCAATGATGAACTTGACATTCTCGTCGGTGAGCTCCGTGATCCGCACTGTGGGCTGGTTGGCGTACGGCATCGCGCCCCACCGCTCGCTCAGCCTCTGGCGCCAGCTCTGCGGGGCCTGCGCCAGCTCCTCCAGCGGAAGTCCGTCAGCGGGGCCTCGCCACTGGCGCGGAGGGGCGCTCACAGTGCCGCCTGCTGCTCGGAGGCCTGAAGTTTTCCACCCACCCCGCCCACCTTCTTGAAGCGGTACCAGGTTCAACCATTCAGAGGGAGATTTGGCAAAGCATGCACACGCCCTTGATTCCACAGTAACACTTCTAAGAATCCATACTGCAGAAACATTTGCAGTTGTAAGCAAACATACATGTACAGGGACGTTCGCTGCAGCACCTGCTGCTGCTAAGTCGCTTCAGCCGTGTCCGACTCTGCGACCCCACAGACGGCAGCCCACCAGGCTCCACCGTCCCTGGGATTCTCAGGCAAGAACACTGGAGTAGGTTGCCATTTCCTTCTCCAGTTCACTGCAGCAGTCTCTGGCAAAAGAGAAATAAAACTTGCCCATTGACAGAGACCTGGTTAAATATACAAACACAGAAATACTGTAACGTTTTTTAAAAGAATGAAGTGTGTAAATTTATGTAAGGAGAAAAGTACAGTTGGTCCTCCATATGCAAGGATTTTTTTCATCCAACCAACTGAAGATAAAATTCCATAAAGTTCCAAAAACAAAACAAGTTTGCTGCACTACTTATATAGCATTTACAACTATTTACCATAACATTAAACATTATATTAGGTACTATAAGAAACCTAATTTAAATTCTATGGGAGGGCACAGGTAGGTTACGTGTACATAGCAGGCAGTGTCTTAAACAGCCTGCAAAGAGGTCTGATGGGTCTTTTTTTGCTTTTGGTTGTGCCACATCCATGTCCCCTGAAATGAAGTAGAGTCCTGACCATTGGACAGCCAGGGAATTCCCAGGTGGCAGCAGATTATACAGAGAAGTCCTAAAATATAACTTGGCAGGGGACATGTAGGGGGCAGAGAAAGAATAATCAAAGGGGATAGAGGTGTTTGCCTTAGCAAGGAGTGACATCTGAGACAGAGAAGAGCATTAAGGTGGCCCTTGCACTAAAGCCTGTATCATCTCAGTAAATTAAGATTAAGGTTGTCTTGAGTGTGAGATGGATGCTATAAAGGATAAAAGAGATAACTGAACAAAATATGAGATAGCTACTGCAGGCAACTTGACAGGATGTCAAGATAAAAGAATCAGGTGCACAAAGGGCCCAGAGGAACGTGCATGCGACAGGAAATTCCCACTAGCTGTTACTCCATCGTCATTCAGTCTACTCGGGTAGGAGACCGCAGAGCAGAAGACAGATGGCTGCTGGAGGCTGCATGCACCAAAATGGTGAAGGCCCAACTCCTCTTGTGAGGATACTTGGAAAGGGGGTCTTTATGAGGTCCTAAGGATAGAACTCTCAGGAGATTAGTGCTCTAACAAAAACAGGAAGAGACAACAGAGCACAGCTGCATGCTCTCTCTGTTGTGTGAGAATGCAGGGAGGAGGTGGCCATGTGTGTCAGGAAGAAAGCGCTAAGAATCAAGCTAGCTGGCACCTTGATCTTGGACTTCCGGCTTCTAGAACTGTGAGACATTTCACCACAGCAGCCTGAACAGACTTACACAACAGAGTTAACTGGACTTAAATAGGGGGCCCGGCCAGCACAGAGGCTGAGAGAATTTGTAAAGCTAAATACTGTGTCAAGGAAATAATCAGTGATGGGCAGGAGGAGCCAAAGCAGCTAACTGGGAGGGGGAAAGAGCCTTGTCACCCCCATTTTACTGAAGGGAGGCCCGGGCCCACAGGTGCAGAGCTGTCACAGCGGCCCAGCAGCGTCACACAGCACCGGGGCCCTAACTCAGGTCTGCTGGCTGCCAGTTGCAAGCCTCCTCCGAAACCCTGCTCTCTGCTTCTGGGGTCTTGGACAGCTGCTGCCATGGTCTGTATGGAAATTCCCTACACAACAGGAAACTGCTTCAAAGATATTTATTATAATATTTTACAGACTAAGTTCACTAAGAATCCTGCAATGAGTGCTGTTTTAACATGACACAGGGCCTGGGACCACACCTCTGGCCAGGCTGAGGACCGGCAGGCCCCTGTCTCAGTTGAGGCAGCCTGCCCAGGGGGTTTCCAGGTGCAACGACTCAGGACACTAGAGCATGAAAGGGCAGCATGGACCCCACAGGCCTGTGCTGTGCTGTGGGGGAGCTGCCACCTGGGGTGGCCTCAGATCCAGACTCTGACTTGGGAGCCCCAGAGGCAGGTTAAGACATGGTCAAAGTGCCTGAGAGACCACAACAGGGATGTGTTGGGTTTCCATGATTTGAATGCTTGATTGAGTGCCGCGTTTTTCAGTCCCACAGCTATGGTGCCAAAAGGCATCAGGAGGCCTGGCCTGGCATTAGGAACTGAAGAAGTGGCCCAACCCTGGGCTACACCTGTGTTGCCCAGTGTCCTGTGGTTCCCAGGTGGCTGTGGTAGTGTTGCAGAGTCCTTTGGTGCTTTCTCGTTGACACCCTGTTCCATGGATGGCACCTTGTACGTTTCAAAGCCCTTTAAATATATCCATGGGTTTTCTTCCGGGTACTCTAGCTTACAGCCTTCTTGCTCACCGGCGCTGGTTTAGACCTGTCAGGTTCTTGAGCTGACAAGAGGATGGAAACAGAGAGTGATGAGACCTAGCTTTGTCCCCAGGACTCCAATGGCGAAGACTGAGATTTCCGAGGCAGCCTATGTGGCTATGACACGGAGATCTGATGTACCAGAGTCCCAGGCATAAGTTTTGTCTTCATTCCAGTAACAAACAGATGTGAGATATTTGGAATCTAGAGATTGGGACTGAACCACTGCCAGCCCTAAGATTAGCTTCCCCAGTTTAAGGCTACAAAACTACTTAGGGTGAGTGACATGCGTGAGGATCATGGGACTGGAGCCAGCAGGGCAGGGACGAGCTGGGAGGTACTCACCGTCACTGCTGCGCCCATAAGTCCTTGCACCAGGGCCTCTCCGGTGGACCTGACCTAGAAGGAGTCAGAGTCAGGTTTTCTCAGGCCCCCACCACTGCTCATATGTGAGACAGGGAGGTCTGATATGTAGGCTTACTAGCCCCTACAGGTAGAGTCAGGAGGGCCCTGTGTCCTGGAAGAAGAGTCTACAGATAAGTAACAAAGGGACCACATGTGGCTCTTAGGGAAGGGCTGGGGTGAGGAGGAACCAGTGAGGCTCCCTGTGAAGGCCTCGGGGACTGTCAGCTGAGGCTCAAGGGGAGCAAGAGAACAGACAGGTGACGAGTGTAGCCCAAGAGGACAGAGCGCTTCCAGATGCCGAGCCCCAAGCTACCTGCTTGGCAGTGTGGCCCATGTTCATTGCATCGCTGATTCGGTTTTCCAGAAAGCGCCAGGTGTCCTCAAAGTCTGGGGAGGAGTCCTGCATCATGACCAGCTCAGTGGTGTTGTAGATGCCAGCCAACACCGCTCGGCGGGTGTACCAGTTAAACTGCAAAGAAACACACCCAGGGGGATAGGTCACCACTGTTGCTGCAGGCTGGGGGAAGTCTGAGTGATTCCTACCCAAAGCCCCTGGTACTCCTGGGCTCTCTCCTAATTTCTTCTTTCCCTCACGGATACACGTGGCCCTCTGGACAATGTGGCTGTTCCCAAACTAGGCTGGGTGTCAGAATCACCTGGCAGATTGAAAATGCAGGCTCCTGGGCCCAACCTCTTAGAGCTCAGAGTCACAGCAGGTCTGAAGTTAAGTGCCGGGATCTGGATGTTTATTAAGCATCCCACGTGATTTTGCTACATCCACTCAGTTTTGAACCCACCAGTGAGAAGCCCAAGTCTCCAGACATCTAGCTATTTCCCTGGTGGCTCAGATAGTAAAGAACCTGCCTGCAGTACAGGAGACCCAGGTTCAATTCTTAGGTTGGGAAGATCCCCTGGAGAAGAGTATGGCTACCCACTTCAGTATTCTTGCCTGGAGAATTCTGTGGCCACAGGGAGCCTGGAGGGCTACAGTCCATGGGGTCACAAAGATCTCATGTAATTTTCAGGCTTCCCTGGTGGCTCAGATGGTAAAGAATCTGCCTGCAATGCAGGAGACCCAGATTTGATCTCTGTTTAGGAAGATTCCCTGCAGAAAGGAATGGCTATCCACTCCGGTATTCTTGCCTAGAGAACTCCATGGACAGAGGACCCTGGCGTGCTACAGTCCTTGGGGTCTGAGTTCCAGGGAGGCTCTGTGATCACGCAGTTGTGACCAAACCTTGTGTCATCCATCAGGACGTGAGGGCTTGAGGCAGCGTCAGGGACAGACTGGAACGCCTGGGAGGAGCTGAGAGTTCAGGTCCTTTAGCAACTTCTGGCTGTGGTTATCCTGGCCAATTGCTCTTCAGAGCACTAGCTTGGCTGTTTCCTGTTTTACCTCCCTGATTTCTGGGCTTTCTAATTTCATTTTCCAACCATCTCTGTTGGTGGTATACTCCCGTATGAGGGAAGTTTATTAAAGCACTTTGTTAGAACTGTGGTGGAAGCATCTCTCTGCCTCCCATCCTGGATCTCACCAAGTACCATCGCATATTAATTTCTATTATGAAGGTGTAGATATATACATGTGTTTATACATTTTTAATTTTCTACCAGAAATATGGTAGTATTAATAAGTCAGATTCTTTCCGGCTGCCTGTTTAGAGGCTTATTGATCTCTGAGCAAAGCAGGCCAAGATGGGGTGTAGGGAGGGAGTTGCTTTTTAAAGCAATGTCTTAAAAAAAATGTTTTAGAGAATGTCTCTACAGCGTCCTTTTTTTAAAAAAAAAAATCAGTCTCATAAAAGACACAGACTGAGGAAGTCTGCCACAGAATCTAAATTTTAGGAGACTGAGGGGGAAATGATTATAAAACAGCAGCCCAATCAGCCCTATGATGCCATGTGTCACACTCTGTGGGGAAGGAGCACTGATGTGTGGATATAGCACTGGTCCCTGAATGAAGATGACCTAGAGGCTACTGTGGCTTGTTGAGGGACCGTCCTCATACGTTAAACTCTCCTTCCTAAGATGAGAATGACTCTGGAGTCCCCCTGAAGGGATGTGTGATCAAAGAAATTTCACAAACTTCTGGAAGAAATGCTTAACCCAGCCGTCCCCACCTTCTGCGGGCCTGAGGGGAGCACTCACGTCAGTGGACTGGTCCCCAGCGTAATGCCACATGTCATCCACCATGCTGGTCAGCAGGTTCAGGCTGGGTGGGATGTTGTGAGGGAGCATGAGGATGCTGAGCGCCTGGGGAGAGATGACACAGGAAGGGGTACTTGCACACTGGGGATGACAGCACCTCACTGTTTGGTAGAGGTAGTAAGGGGCCCGCCCAGCCCTCCTTCTGAGACGCACCATCTCCANGAGTCTGAGTGAACTCCGGGAGTTGGTGATGAACACGGAAGCCTGGCGTGCTGGGATTCATGGGGTCACAAAGAGTCAGACACGACTGAGCAACTGAACTGAACTGAACTGTGTATATGTTATTCTCAACATATATTTCTCCCTGCACCCGGCCTTTCCATTTTGGTAACACATTTCTTTACTAAGTGTATGAAGCTGTTACTGTTTTGTAAAGAAGCTCATTTGTTTACATGGTTGGATTCCACCTAGAAGTAATAACAGGTGATACTTTGTCTCACTTAGTTCATCCAGTGTGATCTCTCTGGCTCTGCCCTGTGACTGGAAGTGGCTTTCTTTCATCCTTTTATGTCTGGGTTTGTGTCTCTCCCCCGGCTTCTCTGACCGTTCGCCTGTCCTCCTGCACTGAGGTTTCTTCTGCATCTTGGCGATTGTATCCCGTGCTGGCATGACTGTTGGCATGCAGTATCTGGAAATTTGTTTTTTCCAGGATCCATGCCCAGGCATGGGATGGCTGGGTCACATGGTACTTAGTTGCTGAGTGTCTGAAAGCCCCTCCGTACTGTTCTCCAGAGTCGATGCACTGATTTACATTCCCACCCCAGATAGGAGGGTTCCCTTCTCTCCACACTCCCTCCAGCATTTTTTTTTCCCCCTCCAGCATTGATGGTCGAATTTTAGGGATGGCCATGCTGACTGGTGTGAAATGATAGCTCATTGAAAGTTTGATTTGCATTTCTCTAATGATTAGGGACACTGAGCATCTTTTTGCGTACTTTATGTCCACCTGAATGCCTTCTATGGAGAAACGCCCATTTCGATCTTTGGCCCACTTTTCCATTGTTTTTTTTTTATTTATTTAATGAATTGAGCTGCATGGACTGTTTGCATGTTTTGGAGATGAATTCCTTGTATCTCTATTTACAAACACTTTTTCCCCACCCATTCTGAGGGTTGTCTTTTTCTTTCATTTATAGTTTACCCTGCTGCTGAAATGCTTTTCAGGTTAATGAAGTCCCATTTGTTGATTGTATTGTATTATTCTAAGAATGAATCCAGAAAGAACTGGCTGCGATTTCTATCAAGGCCCGTTCTGTATATTTTCCTCAAGAGCTTTATAGTATCCATCCCTCCATTTAGATCTCTGATTTGGCATATGTTTTTCTGCATGGGGTTAAGCAGTGTAGTAATTCATCGTCTTTTCACTTGTTTGAGGAACTTCCACCCTGTTCCTCCATGCTGACGGTTAACAGCTTACCTTGCCAGCATCGGTGTAGGAGGGTTCCCGTTTTCCCACATCCTCTCCAGCATTTCTTGTTTGCAGACTTTTTACCAATGGTCATTCTGATCGGAGTGAGATACCTTCACTGTAGTTATGATTTGAATTTCTGTAAGTTTTAGTGTGGAGAAGCAATGGCATCGCACTCCAGTATTCTTGCCTGGAGAATCCCAGGGACGGGGGAGCCTGGTGGGCTGCCGTCTATGGGGTCGCACAGAGTCGGACACGACTGAAGCGACTTAGCAGCAGCTGGGAATTTCAGTGATACTGAAATCTTTTCGTGTGATTATTTTGAAAGAGTGCGAGTAAAGTTTACCTCCCAAGGTTGGCTTCTTGACCAGGTTTTTGAATTGTCAGGCTTTGAATTATTTTTCCAGGATCTACCTAAGGTCATTCGTTGACAACAGGTTTTTTTCCGCTTGCATCCCTGAAGGCCTGGAGATATTACGTGCCCATCTTCACAGGTTTTAAATTGTTGCTACTCAAAGTGGCCACAAGGTGGCAACATTTCTCCATGCCCCACTCATTATTTTTGGTAATTTAAATTTTTATATTCTATTAGAGTAGATGTGATTTCCGATGTGGTTTTTTTTGTTGTTGTTGTTTTCAGGAACTTCATTCAGTTATACATAGACGTATATCTATTAGACACGTGCCTTGTATTAGATGGAGAAAAAGTGTACTTTGGAAAAATACATATTTTTAGAGGTTCTAAAATATGTCCTTGAGTTTGCTAATCAGAGACTGCCAATGCAACAAATAATTGACAGTTGCTTTCTACTTGATTTTCACTAAGGGTTATTTTTTAAAGATTAAAAATTATGGACTCAAGATCTACTAAAGTGACAAGGAAAATGTTTCAGTGTGTATGGCAAGTCAGATATGTGTTGTCAGTGAGAGAAGATATAAAGACTGGAAATATTTTTGTTGTAAAAGAGTAATGATAATTCTATTCTCTAGTCAGTGATTTATAAATGGGGGAAAGAGGAACCAATTAATACATTCTTGGCTTTGAGAGGCCTTTTGGGAATTTAGTCTAAGACTCCTAAGGAATTACAGCAGAGTCAGTATGGAAGTCTATGTGGTCAGCACACCAAACTTATTTTTTAAAACAAATTAGTCTTGGCCTAGTTTAATGAAAATAGAGGCAACTTTAGGAAAAACAAATATGTTTCACTAAATATTAAATTCTGGTTTTGTTAATTAAGGTCTATGTTTACTAAGAAAGTCTTATGACATAGTTCTTTGCATTTATGTTATAATGCTGATGAGAGTTAACTGAATTAGTGAGGGGCTCTCTAAGTTTATTTCTAAAACTTATCTCAGTAGTCAGTCTTTGGATAAGGGTCAGGATCTCCATGGTCTGCAACCAGGAGATTAACACCAGGCTACCGTTATTTAACAAAGTCAGAGGACCTGGGACACACTGACTGTACTTAAAACAGGTTCTCAGATTCTTACTTATGGTCCTACTAATACTGCTCGCTGCATTATTTCCTCTTCTGCCTGCTTTGCACAATTGTTTCTTGCGTTACCAAATGTATCACTGAACCTGTGATAAAATGATGATATGCAATCAGTGAGGGTAACGGTGAAACTCTAGCTATGGGAAGAAGCAATAAGAGGGAACGTTTTCACGGACCATAGAGGCTGGTGAGACAGGTGATCCAGCGTCTCTTGGCTCCTGTTTTTTGGGTTAGTCCTGTAACAGCGCACTGAGTGGCCCGTCAGCAGAATCACTGCCAGATCTAGGCATGAGCATTCCTAGCACCATGGGAGGAAATGGACATGAAGCGCCCCCAAAACCATGGTCAGATTGCCACGAAGGGGCCGTGCCAAGTGAAAAGCAGCAGTGTCAACTGAAAAAGCGGCACTTGCCGTCTGCCTCTGCTGGGACTCAATCAGGACGCGCTGCAGCGGCTGCCCTTCAGCAGCCCTGAAAGGCACTGAGCAGGGAGATCGGGATCGGGGCATCCGCGCCCTGGGGACGCTGGCAGAACACGCCTTCAGTCAGAGGCTCTCAGTAAAGATTCTCATGAGCCCAGATTCTTGCCTCTTCTCATGCCTAGAGGAGCACAAGTCAGTAACAGTGACAACTGCTCTGACTAATATGTGAATTAATATGTGAATACCACGTCAGCGGCTAGAAACTACTTAAGACAAAACTGGACAACTGGCTACCGGTCTGCTTGAAGTGCCAGGTCTGGACTGGGAATCCAGCTTATTCTCCTGGGAAAAAATTGTGATTGATTTTTTACAGTACTGTTCAGGTTGTCCCCTCCAAGGACTTGAAACTGAGTCTGTCCCACCTACGTCAGTCACTCTGGGCTAATACAAAAGACATCCAAAGTATGAAAGACCACAGCTAAAGGCCCCATGCCTTTGGAGAGGGTACCACCAGTGCTGACTCTATCTGGACAGGATCAAAATTGCTAAAAAATGTAACCTGGCTCTTCCTCCTGCTCTAGCTCCTGCTCACAATAATTTGTGATCATTAATCACAGGTCTTTGGCCCCTGACTTTTGAAATCCACTTGTTATGTTTGTCTCTTTCAGATTACGATGGATTCACCTCAAGATAATGGCTCCAGCTACTCTTCGGAACAGATCCTGTGGGGATAACAACAGAGGTCACCCTGGGGCCCCTGAATGAGCCAGGACGAGAGCTCCATGACCCCAGCCAGGTAGGGTCTGTGAGCCCCGAGCCAGCCGGAAGAAACTACAGAAGACAGACCTTCGCCCTTCAGCCTCCCAGTAAAGATTTTTGGGGTTCATGTCTCTCAGCAGGATTTGACATAGGAGATAGAGGGGCCTCTGGGCTGGACAGCTGGTGTTTGTCAAGTGGAGTGAAACTGAAGCTTTGTTCTCACTCACACACTCCAAGGACAAATCTAGTGGCAGAAGCTGAAGTCTGCAAGATTAAAGAGATAAGAGGCCCACTCCTGAGTCAAAGACTTCTCTGTACAAGAGCAGGAAGCCTCCTTGATGGCCGAAAAGGGAGGGGGCCCCACCCCATAATAAGTGTGGACATGCACCCACAGGCCTCTGCGGGGGGATCGATCTTAGCAAATGTCGTGCCCACATCTTGGGGAGGGTGCAGGGACCAGTCAGGTGGGAAAAAAGAGAGAAGGTAATTGCTCAAAGGTAACCAAAGACCTGGAAGGACAGCCCTCAATGAGGGATTTACATCAGCTCTTCCTGGGCTTCTCCGCAGGACACGCACACTTCTCTCGGTTCTTTATCTCTCAGCTGCTTCTCTCTTCAACACCCTGTGTTTCTCTATGCTCTCTGAGATGTTACGCTGTGTCGATAATAATGGACTTCTACATGTATTCATGCTTCTTGCCTCCTTAAAATATTCTCGGGTTCAAACCAGGGAACGACCGAGGGTCACCTTGCTTCTACACTCTGGCCACTGGCGGTCTCGTGGCTGGCAGTCCTGCTTTTCATCCAGGGCACCTGGTTCAGCTCCGGGCAGGGAGCCGTGATCTCTCTCCAGGCCCACCCACTGCTGTCTCCCCGAGATCACGGTCGTACGTTTTCTGTCACCGTGGCTGGAAGAGGCGCTATTTCACGGCATACTGCGGTAGAGTAACACCGCCCTGTGCATCTGCANTCACGGACCATAGAGGCTGGTGAGACAGGTGATCCAGCGTCTCTTGGCTCCTGTTTTTTGGGTTAGTCCTGTAACAGCGCACTGAGTGGCCCGTCAGCAGAATCACTGCCAGATCTAGGCATGAGCATTCCTAGCACCATGGGAGGAAATGGACATGAAGCGCCCCCAAAACCATGGTCAGATTGCCACGAAGGGGCCGTGCCAAGTGAAAAGCAGCAGTGTCAACTGAAAAAGCGGCACTTGCCGTCTGCCTCTGCTGGGACTCAATCAGGACGCGCTGCAGCGGCTGCCCTTCAGCAGCCCTGAAAGGCACTGAGCAGGGAGATCGGGATCGGGGCATCCGCGCCCTGGGGACGCTGGCAGAACACGCCTTCAGTCAGAGGCTCTCAGTAAAGATTCTCATGAGCCCAGATTCTTGCCTCTTCTCATGCCTAGAGGAGCACAAGTCAGTAACAGTGACAACTGCTCTGACTAATATGTGAATTAATATGTGAATACCACGTCAGCGGCTAGAAACTACTTAAGACAAAACTGGACAACTGGCTACCGGTCTGCTTGAAGTGCCAGGTCTGGACTGGGAATCCAGCTTATTCTCCTGGGAAAAAATTGTGATTGATTTTTTACAGTACTGTTCAGGTTGTCCCCTCCAAGGACTTGAAACTGAGTCTGTCCCACCTACGTCAGTCACTCTGGGCTAATACAAAAGACATCCAAAGTATGAAAGACCACAGCTAAAGGCCCCATGCCTTTGGAGAGGGTACCACCAGTGCTGACTCTATCTGGACAGGATCAAAATTGCTAAAAAATGTAACCTGGCTCTTCCTCCTGCTCTAGCTCCTGCTCACAATAATTTGTGATCATTAATCACAGGTCTTTGGCCCCTGACTTTTGAAATCCACTTGTTATGTTTGTCTCTTTCAGATTACGATGGATTCACCTCAAGATAATGGCTCCAGCTACTCTTCGGAACAGATCCTGTGGGGATAACAACAGAGGTCACCCTGGGGCCCCTGAATGAGCCAGGACGAGAGCTCCATGACCCCAGCCAGGTAGGGTCTGTGAGCCCCGAGCCAGCCGGAAGAAACTACAGAAGACAGACCTTCGCCCTTCAGCCTCCCAGTAAAGATTTTTGGGGTTCATGTCTCTCAGCAGGATTTGACATAGGAGATAGAGGGGCCTCTGGGCTGGACAGCTGGTGTTTGTCAAGTGGAGTGAAACTGAAGCTTTGTTCTCACTCACACACTCCAAGGACAAATCTAGTGGCAGAAGCTGAAGTCTGCAAGATTAAAGAGATAAGAGGCCCACTCCTGAGTCAAAGACTTCTCTGTACAAGAGCAGGAAGCCTCCTTGATGGCCGAAAAGGGAGGGGGCCCCACCCCATAATAAGTGTGGACATGCACCCACAGGCCTCTGCGGGGGGATCGATCTTAGCAAATGTCGTGCCCACATCTTGGGGAGGGTGCAGGGACCAGTCAGGTGGGAAAAAAGAGAGAAGGTAATTGCTCAAAGGTAACCAAAGACCTGGAAGGACAGCCCTCAATGAGGGATTTACATCAGCTCTTCCTGGGCTTCTCCGCAGGACACGCACACTTCTCTCGGTTCTTTATCTCTCAGCTGCTTCTCTCTTCAACACCCTGTGTTTCTCTATGCTCTCTGAGATGTTACGCTGTGTCGATAATAATGGACTTCTACATGTATTCATGCTTCTTGCCTCCTTAAAATATTCTCGGGTTCAAACCAGGGAACGACCGAGGGTCACCTTGCTTCTACACTCTGGCCACTGGCGGTCTCGTGGCTGGCAGTCCTGCTTTTCATCCAGGGCACCTGGTTCAGCTCCGGGCAGGGAGCCGTGATCTCTCTCCAGGCCCACCCACTGCTGTCTCCCCGAGATCACGGTCGTACGTTTTCTGTCACCGTGGCTGGAAGAGGCGCTATTTCACGGCATACTGCGGTAGAGTAACACCGCCCTGTGCATCTGCATCTTTTCTGTCTGTCATCTCTCCTTCTAAGCGTAGGTTGCTTCACTGTCTTGGCTATTGAAGCTAGAGCTGCCGATATCGCTGGGGTGTGGCTGTCTTCTAAAATATTACTTTTTCTCCAGCTCTCTCTGCAGGCACGGAGCCCAATCACTGAAAATTTATACACATATATGATTTTTAATTTATTTTTTATTTCTGGATAATAGCTCTGAAATTTTCTGTTAGTTTCTGACGAAGCTCATGCCAGCTGTAATTATAACTTCTTTGGGGTTGAACTGATTTATGATGTACGGGCCTTAGTGAGCAGCAGATTCAGGCCCTAGTGTGGAAGCAGGCCTTAGCCTTGACTAGAGTCAGGCCTAATTGAGGACCAGACTCAGGCCTAGTGTGGCCTAGAGGCAGGCTGTGGTGTGGAACAGGATGAGGCCTCAGCGAGAACCACAGTCAGGCCTGAGAGTGGGCCACTATCAGGCCTAAGTGTGAACTAGAGTCAGATTTAATGCGGACCAGTCAGCCCTTAAAGTGGACGGGGGTCAGGTCTTAAGTGGTTTAGAGTCAGGCCTGAGAGTGGACCAGAACCAGGCCTTAGTGTGGACCCGAGTCTGGCCTGAGTGGGTACAAGAGTCAGGCCCTGGTGTAGACCTGAGTGAGGCCTGAGTGAGTAATAGTCATGCCTCAGGAAGACTCGGTTCCACACTCAGGCCTGACGCTGGTGCACACTCGGGCCTGACTCTGGAAACAGCCCTGACTCTGGTGCACACCCAGGCCTGACTTTGGACCAGGTAAAGGCTCACTCTGGTCCACAATCAGGACTGACTCTGGACCACACTCAAGGCTTAGTCCTGTCCACACTTAGACCTGACTGTGATACTCATGTCAGCCTGACCCGGGTCCACTCCTGTGCCTGTCTGTTGTACTCACTTAGGCCTAGCTCTGGTCCACTTTAAGGCCTGACTTCGTCCACACTAAGGCCTGACTCTACTACACAGCAAGGCCTGACTCTGGTACTCACTGAGGCCTGACTGTGGTACGTACTTAGGCCTCACTCTGGTATGACTCTGGTTCTGACTTAATCCTGACCCTGGTAAAAGCACCTGTAAACATTGCTGGGCAGCTAATAGCCACCAACCCTCACGCATGCTCAGTCACTTCAGTCGTGTCCAGCTCTTTGTGACCCGATGGACTGTGGCCCGCCAGTCTCCTCTGTCCATTGGATTCTCCAGATAGGAATTCTGGAATGGGTTGCCAGGCCCTCCTCGAGGTATCTTCCTGAGCCAGGTAACCAACCAGTGATGTCTCCTGCGTTTTCTGCATCTCAGGCAGATTCTTCACTGCTGAGCCACCCGGGAAGGCCCTCACCAAGCCTGGGGACCTGCTAAACAAACAAGCAAACAAAAACCTACACTCAACAACTGTTCTCTGAAAGATAGTGGACAAAGAGCCTAAGACCCAAATCACTAAGGCCCCACCTTGGCAGGGCNCTCCCAGAGTGATGTAGGTGTGACAGACTCAGTTTGAAGTAGTTGGACTAGTGACAACCTGAACAGCAATAAGCAAAATAAATCTCTCTCTTTTTTCTTTCCAGGAGAGTAAGCCTGAGTTCCAGTCTAGACCTGGCACTTCAAGCAGACCTTCAGCCTGGTAGCCAGTTGTCTAGATTTACCTAAACAGAGTTTAACCTCCGATGTGGTATTATTAACAACACAAAAAATCACAAAACCCAAAGCAGTTGTCACAGTTACTGACTTTAGTGCTTCTCGAGGCGTGAGAAGAGGCGAGAAGCCGGGCTCATGAGAATCTTCCCTGAAGACAGGTAACCGTCTGAAGGCTCGCTCTGCCAGCGTCCCCGGAGCGCAAGGCCTCGCTCCTGACCGCCGCCTCCGCGCCGCTCAGCCTGGGCTGAAGGCCCGCCAGGGCAGTGGCCCCGATTCGGTCTTCGCAGGAGCGGACGGCGGTGCCTGTCTCCTGTCAGCATGGCCCCTCCTGGCCGTCGGTTTGACCACGGTTTTGGTGGCATCACACATCCATTTTGAGCCATGGTGCTGGGCACGCGCGCTCCCAGGTCTGGCAAAGATTCCGCAGACAGGCCACTCAGTGTGGCGTTACTGGACAAGGCCATAAAGCAGTAGCGAGGAGCCGCTGGACCACCTGTCTCTGCAGCCTCTGTGGTCCATGAAAATATGCCCATTTGGAGCTTCTTCCCACAGTTAGAGTTAAACCACTACCATCACTGAGCTCATGAGGAATTATATGATATCTTTCTATCATCAAAGGCTCAGTCGTATATTTGGTAACGCGAGAAGCAACTCGAAAGCAGGCAGAGAAAGAAAGAATACAGCTCGCAGTACTAGTAGGGTCACAAGCAAGAATCTGAGAACCTGTACCAAGTATAGCCAGTGTAATCCAGGTCCTACGTCTACTAAGATGGAAAGTCTTAGTAAACATAGACCTTCATTACCAAAACTAGAATTTAATATTTAATGAAACAAGTTTTTTTTCTAAAATCACCCCCATTTTTATTAAACTAGGCCAAGACTAAATTGTTTTAAAAGTAAGTTTGGTGTACTGACCACACAGCTTCTTTACACGGTCTCTGCTGTAATTCCTCAGGAGTCTTGGACTAAAATTCCCCAAAGGCCTCTCAAGGCCAAGAAAGTCCTGCCAAAGGCCTGCCATCAGATTCTGCCTAAGTGGATTTTTCTCTCTTCTAAAGGTCCCCCAATCTCAAAATCTTTGAGATTCCTGTACGTGTCAGGAGACGGTTTTTTCATTTACCTGATAAGGCTGCTGAGAACCCAAGTGTCTCTCATTTCTGGAGGGACAAGGCAGAGAGAAAAGAAAAAATGTTTGAATTTTACCCAGAGGTGTAAATTACCAAACTGTTGTAAGTCTTAAGTAGCTTGAGGAGAAGAGCTTCTTTATACTTGAAAAGAGTGGAAGCCACTAATACGTCACCCCAAAGGTCATGAACATTATAATCACGTTGAGCAGTTTATTTAACCCACGTAATTAATCTTTGTTCTGTTGTCCTTGCCTGATGATTGAGTATGATGATCACAGTGACAGCTTTGAGAAGTTTGTGAAGTTTTTGTTAAGTCTTGCATGGTTTGTCCAGTGAAGTGGGTGCCATGATCATTGGAGACTGTGGCAAATATATCCCAAGTTGAAACACATTTTGAACTATCTTTTTCCGTTGTGAGGCCATCAGACGTGTAACATGTACCCAGGAAAGGCTGTAAGCCATCAAATGTAAATGAGGTCTGTCTGGGAGCTGGGAAGAGCTGAATGGTCATCTTGGATTTCCCATGGCCCTGACTGAGTTACAGCTAGTGTTTACCACTGTAAATTCCTTGATTTAGGAGACTATTGCCAACTCCTAAGGACATCAGGAAAACAAAAGTCTGACAACGAGGGGTTAATTCTTTGTAGAAGCAGAATTGGCTTTATCTACATGTACCACAATCTTCACAGGTCATTGTGAAATAATATTTTCTTCACCAAAGTAACCAAAGCTTTTAAAAACAAATATAAATCACTTTAAGGCAAAGAAATTCACATAGACTGTTATCAAAAGCCACGTTCCAAGAAAACTTTATTCTCTTAACAGGGAGAGAGAACCAGATTCCAGTCTGGTCACAGCTTACTGTTAATCACAAAATTTATTTACCTAATCAAATTTAGTGTAGTCTTAGAGAGTCCTGACCACATATAACGTTATCTTCCCTATCTTCAGTTCAGTTCAGTCGCTCAGTGGCGTCCGACTCTTTGCGACCATGGACTGCAGCATGCCCGGCCTCCCTGTCCATCACCAACTGCTGGAGTGTACTCAAACTCATGTCCATCAATACTCCTTTTGATCATGTCCACCCCAATGTTGTTTTAATGCAAACCTTGAACTCCCGGATTTCTGGTTTCAGCACCAAGTGGTCTCGCAGGCAGCAGTGAGCCGTCCTGAACTGAATGTGGGGAGCCCGGATGAGAACCAGGAGTCCTCGCTGCCAGACCAGCAGGGGCCAGAGGCAAGAAGCAAAGTGACCCCGGGTCTTTCCTCTGCTTGGAAGCAAGACTGTCTCAAAGAGGCACACCCCGTAAAAACAGATACAAAGGTCACTATCAGAGACACACAGAATGTCTGGGCAAGCACACAGAAGCAGTTTATTTATTTAAGAAAGAGACTAGGCAGCGCATACCGGGTGAGGAGTGCCAGAGTCCTGGGTGAGAGCCCAGTGAGAGGAGACTCACATCACTCACACAGGATGCCCTTCTGGGCCTTTGTTTACATTTGGAAAAAACATATATCCTAGAATACCACTTCTAGGTGGAACCTAAACACGGATACAAGTGAACTTCTTTACAAAACAGAAACAGCATCACAGACTTTGAAAATAAATTCATGGTTCCCCAAAGTGAAATGTGTGGGGCAGGGAGAAATTAGCAGGATGAGAAGAACATAAACACACTACTATTTATACTTCTAAATCCACAAGGACCCATCTCAGAGCACAAGAAACCCTCTCAAAACTCTGTAATAACCTCTATAGGAAAAGAAAACGATAAAGAATATATGCACTTCTACAAATAAATGAATCAAGTTTCTTTGCAAGCCACCACAATGTAAGTCACCTGTAAACTACAATTCAAAAACATTTTTTGTTTTAAAAAGAGAAAAGAACTGCTGACTGTTCCCATCTGGCCTTGGCAACCCGGGCTGGTGTCACATGCCTGGAGTCTGAGCAGGCTTGGGTCCCCAGGCGGGACTGTCCTGGGGCTGAGGGCGCTGGGGAGGGTTTGCCAGGCAAACAGCCCCCCACCCCCAACCCCATGGACTTGGACTGCCTGTTCCCCTCTGCATGAGCCCACAGTCTCCAGATCCAGGGGATCATCCTGCAGCAGAGCCAACCCTGGTGTCCCCAAAGGAAGGTGGGGTCTCTGGGCTGGAAGAGCTTTGCAAAGTGCTCCGGGCTCCGTGTCTCCTGGTCGCAGGGTTCCCACCTCTGACCTCCTTCCTTAGAGTCACCCCACTGAGAGGACAGCTCCTTCTGCAGAGTGGTGTGGCAATCGTTGAGATCTGTCAGGGAAAAAAGGCTCAGAGAGAAGGAAGGAGACACAGCCTTGGGTGTATCCATTCTAATTAACAACCCAGAACAGGACTTGCCCTAAGGCTCTGGTGGGCATGAAGAAATGCTGCCATCTTGTGGCCACTTTTGGTAACATCAGCTGAAAAACCTGGGCTGATGGGCACTTAATATTCACCAGGCCTGCTCGGGTGTAAGGAAAAAACACCTGTCCTCCGCTAGTGCCCTCGAGTAGGTCCTGGAAAGAGAATTTAAAGCAGAGCAGACGGTCCAGAAGCCAACCTTGAGAGGTCAGTTTTATTCACACTGTTTAAAAAAAAAGATCACACGAACGGCCTTCACATCATGAAATCTTACAGAAACCCAAATCAAAACTACAACTGGTTAAATGGCCTTTGTCTAAAAGTCTACAAACAGGAAATGCTAGAGCGGTTGTGGAGAAAAGGGAACCTTCCTTCACTGATGCTGGCAAAATAAATTGCTAACAATCAGTGTGGAGGAGAGGGTGGAGGTTCCTTAAACAAGAGAAAAGTGATGAAACTGACAGTCCCTAACCAATTACAGAAAAAGACATTTCAAATCCACTAAAGAACTAAATTGAGGGATGATTACTCTAACCCTCTTAAGGAAAATATAGGCAGAACACGGTTTGACACAAATCGCAGCAAATTGTTTTTGGACCCACTTTTAGGATAATGAAAAATAAGACTCAAAAAAGGGACTTCGTTAACTTCAAAAGCTATCGCACAGTAAGGGAAACCCAAAACGAAAGAAAAAGACAACCCTGAACATCAGGGGGGATATGCAACTACATTTTAAAGCAACGTATTCATCTCCAAAACATGCAAACAGCTCCTGCAGCTCAATATCAAAATACAATCAACCCAAGAGAAAAAATTGGCCAAAGATCTGAATAGGTGTATCTTCAAAGAAGGCATGGAGATGGCCATAAAGCCTATGAAAAGATGGCTGTTAGAGAAATGCCAATCAAACTGCAATAATATCAGCTCACCCCCTTCAGAATGACCATCCTCCAAAAGATCTACAAAGATTCAATGCTTCAGAGGGCGAGGGGAACAGGGAGGCCTTCTACACTGTGGGTAGGGATGGAAATGTGTGGGTGCAGCCACAAGAAAAACAGTATGGAGATTCTTTAAAACATTAAATATAGTTACCACCTGATGAAGCAAGCCCACTCCTTCCCTTAGGTCTGGATAAAATCATAATTTAAATGATACTTGTGTTGAGACCTAACAGAAGCCATGACAAGCTTCAAGGACTAAAGTAAGAAAAGTTACAATCACGGGAAAAGTTGGGTCACTGCCCAGAAGGGGCTGAGATTATCATCCCCCCCGAACTTGAGACTCAGACAGTCAGCATATTCCCTGTAGTCTGGTTAGAACTAGCCCAGATAACACGAAATGTCCCTAAGCAAGCCTGCATGCGCAAAAACTAGCCAATTAGTATATGCCAAAAAGCCTTACATCCGCACACGCGCATTGTATAACCAATCAGCTTATGCCAAATAGCTGTCTTTGTTCTAAGTCTATAAATACCCCTGTAATCCTGGGCTGGGGGCCCTCTTGCCTTACTCCACTGCGTTGGAGGTGGCGGAATGCCCTAACTCGAGTTAGAAATAAAGTCCCTTCTTGCTTTTGCATGCTGTGGTAGGTTGATCTGTCCGTCTATGTGGAGACCTGGACCTGGAGCATAACATTTGGGGGCTCGTCCGGGATCTCCTTCTGACTGGCAGAGCAACTCTCCTGGTAGAAGGGAGACCTCACTAGGAGGAGAGATCTCTAAATACTGGTGCTGGCTCTGAGTAAGTCCAACGTAAGGCCTGAGCCCAATTATCTTATTGGGGGGGCGGTTGGCAGCTCTGTAGTCCAGTAGAAGACCTAAGCTTCCGGCATCGTGCTGGGGGCAGGCAGCTGGCACTGAAAACTGCCTGCAGGTAAGACTGAAACGAGAGCCTAAAAGATACAGTGTTGGGCTGTAGGTGGCCACCTTGCGCTTGCTGTCTGTATTGGGTTTTTATGTCTGTGTGAGTGCCGGCACCGTCTTTGTGTTTTGTTTGCTTCAGGACAGATGCCCCGCGTTTGCAAAAATGGGACAAAGGGCTTCTACTCCTCTGACTCTCGTGACTGACCATTTCTCTGATTTTAAGTCTAGAGCACGGAACTTATCCTTGCTGGTGAAGAAGAGCAAGTTAATAACTCTGCTCGGTTGAATGGCCCGCCTTTAACGTCAACTGGCCGCCAGAGGGCACCTTCAGCTTGCCTATTGTGCTTGCGGTCAGGGAAAAAGTGCTTAGTCCCAGCCCGTTAGGGCACCGGACCAGACTCCATACATTTTGGTCTGGCAAAATCTGGTAGAAAATCCACCAGACTGGCTTAAACCTTTTATTCCACCTTTTAACCCTCCTCGTCCTTATTCCCCATCCCCAGCTTCTTCATGCCCACAGATGCTGCTTGTGGAAACTACTAAGGAAAAAGAAGATGAAATGAGCAAGAAGCGGGTGAAACCAGTGCTCCAGGAATCCTCCCTGTACCCCAATCTATTAGACCTGGAGACCGAACCTTCCCCGCCCCCCTATGCGCCTTTGCTTCCACAGGTTCCTCAAGTCTCATCCGGGGGAACAAGGAGAGACATTGAGCCTTCAGCCCCCACTTGAGAAGGAGGCCCTGCCCAAGGGACTAGAGGAAGGACCTGGGGCATCGCTAACATGGCAGAAGAGAACCCGGAAGTCCCCTCCTCCACAGTCCAGGCATTTCCGGTCCGGGCAGGGCCTGCCCGAGTGGATGGAGAATGGACATATCAGTACTGGCCATTTTCTACTAGTGACCTTTACAACTGGAAAAACCAGAACTCCTCGTTTTCNAACTAACCCTGTCTCTTATACACATCTCTTCCGGCATCGGGCTGGGGGTGGGGGGCAACTGGCACTGAAAACTGCCTGCAGGTAAGACTGAAATGAGGGCCTAAAAGATACAGTGTTGGGCTGTAGGTGGCCACCTTGCACTTGCTGTCTGTATTGGGTTTTTATGTCTGTGTGAGTGCCGGCACCGTCTTTGTGTTCTTTGTTTGCTTCAGGACAGATGCCCCGCGTTTGCAAAAATGGGAAAAAGAGCTTCTACTCCTCTGACTCTCGTGATTGACCATTTCTCTGATTTTAAGTCTAGAGCACAGAACTTAGTCTTGCTGGTGAAGAAGAGCAAGTTAATGACTCTCTGCTCGGTTGAATGGCCCGCCTTTAACATCAACTGGCCGCCAGAGGGCACCTTCAGCTTGCCTATTGTGCATGCGGTCAGGGAAAAAGTGCTTAGTCCCAGCCTGTTAGGGCACCCGGACCAGACTCCTTACATTTTGGTCTGGCAAGATCTGGTGGAAAATCCACCAGACTGGCTTAAACCTTTTATTCCACCTTTTAACCCTCCTCGTCCTTCTTCCCCATCCCCAGCTTCTTCATGCCCACAGGTGCTGCTTGTGGAAACTACTAAGGAAAAAGAAGATGAAATGAGCAAGAAGCGGGTGAAACCGGTGCTCCAGGAATCCTCCCTGTACCCCAATCTATTAGACCTGGAGACCGAACTTTCCCCGCCCCCCTATGCGCCTTTCCTTCCACAGGTTCCTCAAGTCTCATCCGGGGGTACAAGGAGAGACATTGAGCCTTCAGCCCCCACCCAAGAAGGAGGCCCTGCCCAAGGGACTGGAGGAAGGACCCGGGGCATCGCTAACATGGCAGAAGAAGAGAACCCAGAAGTCCCCTCCTCCACAGTCCAGGCATTTCCGGTCCGGGCAGGGCCTGCCCGAGCGGATGGAGAATGGACATATCAGTACTGGCCATTTTCTACTAGTGACCTTTACAACTGGAAAAAAACCAGAACTCCTCGTTTTCTGAGAAACCTCAGGGTCTCATTGATCTTCTAGAATCTGTTCTTTTCACCCATAGCCCCACTTGGGATAATTATCAACAGTTGTTGCAGGTGCTTTTTACCAGAGAGGAATGCAAACAGATCCTGTCAGAAGCGCGAAAAAAAAGGAACCCGGGGTAGATGGGAGACCCACTATGCAGCCTCACCTGATTGAGGAGGGGTTTCCCTTGGTGGGGCCCCGTTGGGACTTCGAGAGCATTGAAGGTAGGGAGCGTCTCCGGGTATACCGCCAGACTCTTATGGCCGGCCTTAGAGTGGCCGCCAGGAAGCCAACAAATTTGACTAAGATAAACTTTGTCAGGCAGGAGCCCAATGAGAGCCTGGCAGCTTTCCTTGAGAGACTAATGGAAGCTTTCAGACAGTACACCCCCCTGGATCCTCAAGCCGATGAGTCACGGGCAGCAGTCATGTTAGCGTTTGTAAATCAGGCAGCCCCTGATATCAGGAGAAAATTACAAAAGATAGAAAGATTAAATGAACAGACCTTACAGGACCTACTGAAGGCAGCAGAGAGGGTTTTTAACCACAGAGAGATTCCGGAAGAGAGAGAGGAACGTCTTAGGAAAGAAGAAAGGGAATACAGGGCTGAGGAAAACCGTAAAAAATCAAAAGGAGCTGGCCCAGATATTCTTCACGGGAGTAGAACAGGGAAATAATTCACAGAAGATAAAGAAAGCTAACTCAAAAGATAAAGAGAGACCAGCAAGGCAAGGACTAAAAAAAGATCAGTATGCATTCTGTAAAGAATTCGGGCACTGGAAAGATAAGTGCCCTGGGAAAAACCCAAAAGAGAAGATTGCCAAGCCAGAAAGGTCCTCGACGCCCTCTGGGGGGGGGGCGGATCCTCTATGCAGGAGAGGATAACGATTAGGGGGGTCAAGGCCCGGCACCCCTCCCCGAGTCCTGGGTAACTATAAATGTGGAGGGGAAACCAGTTGGCTTCATGGTAGATACGGGAGCCCAATACTCAGTTCTTAATCAAAAAGATGGACCAATGTCTAAAAGACCAGTTGAGTACAAGGGGCCACTGGGACTAAACGATATGGATGGACCACAAAACGACACGTGAACTTGGGGGCCCAACAGGTGACCCACTCCTTTCTTGTGATACCCGAATGTCCAGCACCCCTGTTGGGAAGGGACTTGCTATCTAAGGTCAATGACCAAATTCATTTCGACCATGGACAGATATCGTTCCTAGATGGGGCCGGACATCCTATACAAGTTTTGTCCCTAGCACTGAGGGATGAATATAGACTTTATTCACCAGAGCCCCCTGCCGTTATGGACCCTGCTATGCAACACTGGATTCAAAATTACCCCCTGGCCTGGGCAGAAACAGCGGGGATGGGACTGGCCAAACAGAGACCTCCTATTGTTGTTAAACTAAAGGCCAGTGCCTCTCCTGTGAGGGTAAAACAATATCCCATGAGCCAGGAGGCCCAGCAAAAAATTACACCACACATACAGCGCCTCCTGAAGGCAGAAATTCTCAAAAGGTGCCGTTCCCCATGGAACACTCCGCTGTTACCTGTAAGAAAGCCCGGGGGAACTGACTTTAGACCGGTCCAAGATCTACGGGAAGTCAACAAACGGGTGAGTGATATTCATCCCACCGATCCTAATCCTTATACCCTACTAGGCAGCCTGTCACCAGATTATATTTGGTATACTGTCTTGGACTTGAAAGACGCCTTTTTCAGTTTGCCCCTGGCCCCACAAGTCAGCAGATCTTTGCATTCGAATGGATAGAAGAAGGCAATCAGACCCCTGGACAACTAACCTGGACTCAACTGCCACAAGGGTTCAAGAACTCGCCCACGCTGTTTAACGAAGCTCTAGGTGAAGACCTCCGTGAGTATCGGGTTAATCACCCCTCCATTATTTTATTACAATATGTTGATGATCTTATGCTAGCAGCAACTACAAAAGAGACATGCCTAGAAGCAACAGGTGATCTCCTTCAAACTCTGGGAACTTTGGGGTATCGGGCCAGTGCAAAGAAGGCCCAGATTGCTAAACAAGAGGTTATATACCTGGGGTATAAGATAAAACAGGGGCAAAGATGGTTGACACAGGCCATGAAAGAGACTATATTGCAGATCCCTGAGCTGCAACTCCTAGACAAGTCAGAATTTCTGGGGACTGTTGGGTATTGCCGGTTATAGATCCTGGGGTTCGCTGAGAAAGCCCAGCCCTTATACGAAGGAAGCAGAAAAAATAAAAACTGGAAATGGACTGAGCCAATGAAAGGGGCTTTTCAAGAACTCAGACAAGCCCTTTTAGAGGCCCCAGCACTTGCTCTACCTGACNCCGTTCCTCACGGGGGACGCGGAGCCTCAGCGCAGGTCTAGGGCGGTCTAGCTGTTAAATGGCCAGGTCAGAGTCTGACCCAGTTCGATCCCTGAGTTGGGAAGATCCCCTGGAGAAGGCAAAGGCTACCCTTTCCAGTATTCTGCCCTAGAGAATTCCGTGGACTGTATCCATGGAGTCGCAAAGAGTCGGACATGACTGAGTGAATTTCACTTCACTTCCCTGGGCACTTCCATCTCTGCCCACGCAGACCAGCCTCTCAGTGACAAGAACCACCTGGTGAGGCTGAGACACGGGGCTCACGTACCCAGTTGTCTTGAGGGGACTCGTAAGGAAGAGAGGGGGGGTCCCTGGGGTACCCCCCTCACCCTGGCCAGCGGGATGGACTTTCTCAAGCTCTTAGCTTCTCTGGAGACTGCCCTGCCTTGTTCGCTGGAAGCCCTCTCCACGGGCAGCCTGAACCACCTTCAGCATCCTCGGGGCTCACAGCTGCCGTCTCTCCAGGCCGCGTGCACATCTTTGGGCCCCGAGCCCTGGCCAGCTGCCAGCTCTGAGCTGGGTGCCCTGTTCCTGGGAGAGCCGACACCAGCAGGGCCCGCGGACATTGACGCGGTTTCCTTGTGGTCGCGGCACCGTGTGGCTGTAGGAGGAGGTCCGGCCTCAGGCCTCTGACCGAGAAGGCGTGTGCTGGGAGAGCCGGCTGCGAGACAGGACTCAGGGGAAGGGAGGGGCTTTCTATCCCATCCTGACAAAACGTGTGCTGTTTTGTCCCGTTTCCTTTACACGTTCATTATTGAATTTCAGTTCAGTCCAGTCGCTCAGTCGTGTCCGACTCTTTGCGACCCCATGAATCGCAGCACGCCAGGCCTCCCTGTCCATCACCATCTCCCGGCGTTCACTCAGACTCACGCCCATCGAGTCCGTGATGCCATCCAGCCATCTTATCCTCGGTCATCCCCTTCTCCTCCTGCCCCCAATCCCTCCCAGCATCAGAGTCTTTTCCAATGAGTCAGCTCTTCACATCTGGGGGGGTGGAAATAGAACATTTTAGGGAAGGGGTAAAACAAAAGTACTCCTAGACCCTTATTTGGAAATGACTCTTCTTTAATGGAGTCTAGGGATTTTCTCTACTGGTATAGAAATACATACTTCTCTTTCTTATGAAAGTGCATATGGTCCATGAACCGTAGATCTGGAATCACTTGAGAATTCATTAGAAATGCTGGCTCGTGGGCCTCACCCCAGATCCAGCAAACGAGAATGTGCATTTTAGCAAGACCTCCAGGTCATCTGAGGGCGTGGGGATTACCTGGCCGAATGGGACTTGATGGTGTGAATGTCCCATGAATCATTTCATTAATCCCCTTCTAATTCAAAATTAGGCTCTATCTAAATGTCCATGGTTATATGCTGCAGTGTGGTGAAACATGCTGCAAAGATATTCTTTTGCAACCATCTTTGAGCAGATAGTAATGACAGTTCTCATTGTTAGTACTGCCACAAGTCGGGGGCTCGTTATGTGCCCAGCCTGCGTTGAATGCTTTACAAGAGTCATCTCTCCCATCCTTGTGGTGGTCTGTGAAGAATGGACGATTACAGCATTTCAAATGATGACATTTCTGCTGCACAGTATGGTAATGGCAATAGCACTTGTGGGCGCTTTCTCTGTCCTAGAGGCGACAGTAACTGCTTCACTTTTCCTTTTCATTTAAACCCCCAACAATCATAATAAACAAGCATTATTATTAACCTTCTTAAAAACGAAGGTAAAGCAGCGCTCGGAGGCTAAGTGTCTTGTCCAAGGTCACATATCAAGGCCGCAGCAGAATCCCAGTTCTGTCCAGTCTCCCTGCTCACATTCTCCACATCNCATAATAAACAAGCATTATTATTAACCTTCTTAAAAACGAAGGTAAAGCAGCGCTCGGAGGCTAAGTGTCTTGTCCAAGGTCACATATCAAGGCCGCAGCAGAATCCCAGTTCTGTCCAGTCTCCCTGCTCACATTCTCCACATCAGGCATGAAGAAGAGTGTGGTCACTGCCTTGGTTCTTCAATGTATCCTTGGGGCCTCTTCTCCCGATCAGTGCTGAGCTCTCAAGCTGGCTTCGTGGGTGAACACACAGAGGGGCTTCTTGGCACTGCCTCCTGGGGCGGGTGGGCTTAGCGGAACAGGGTTTTTTTTTTGTTCATCACTGCTTGACACAGCAGAGCCGCAGGCTCCAGGATCCCCAGATGTTCGCACTCTCTGACCTCGTGGCAAACATCCCCGGACTTTGCAGGGAATGATGGGCACTGCACTGCAGATGACCCGGCCTGCTAATCGCTGCCTGATTGCCAGCTAATCAGTGCCGCCTTGGGACACTGAATCCCAAACCCCTTTGGACTGGGCTGGGCCCTGGCAAGCAGTCACCTGGTTCAGGTGCCAGGGGCGAGGCAGGGGCTCACGTGTTCCAGTGCAGAGCGGTCAAAGGCCGCTTTCAGGGAAGCGGTCACGGGGTCTGTCTCTCCCTGACTGGTCCTGACGTCTACAGCCTTGTCCACAGCATGCAAGCGAATAGAGGCGGAGGAATTCAGTGGCAGCCTGTGGAGAAAAAGCTAAGTAACACTTGCAGGCATACAGAAAATCAAGGTCTCACTCTCAGAATCTCTGCAGAGGCCTCAGAAGTGCCTCCAGAGGAGGGTGTACGGACAGCAACCACCAGCACCCTCCCATCTACCACTGCCTGGGTGGTGGGGAAAAAACCCTGCTCCGCTAAGCCCGCTCCCCCGGGAGGCAGTGCCAAGAAACCCTTCTGTGTATTCACCCGTGAAGCCAGAAGAACTAGAAGCAACTAGACCCACCCTGCTCACTAACACTGTGACCACCACCACCCCAGCCTCTGCCGCCATCAGGACCAGCCCCCCCACCATCATCACCGGCAAGGTGACCACCCCTCCACCACCATCATCACATCACCCCCAGCACCTGCACCACCATTTCCAGCGTCACCATTGCCACTCGGCTGCCATCACCACCACCTCCAGCACCATCGCCCCCATCACCACCAGCACCAAAACCTCCACCATCACCTCCACCACCATCACCACCACCACCATCACCCCATCACCTCCACCAACATCACCACCATCACCTCCACCATCACCATCACCCCCACCACCACCAGCACCCCATCACCTCCACCA